>JAODGA020009304.1:0-15553 GCA_027574885.2 Drusilla canaliculata | reverse complement strand
GGGGGGGGGGGCGGGCGGGGGGGGGGGGGGGGGCGGGGGGGGAGGGGTGCGGAATGCCGGCGGATGGGTGGCTGGGTGGGGCACGAAGATATCAGCTTTCTGCGTGGCTGATGCTATTCGGCTGCTTTATTTGCCATCGGGCGCGGCGCGGAATGCGCATCCATAGTTTCGGCGTTCGAATACCGTTCAATCCAATCAAATCCAATATGGATATGCACGCACGGAAGAATTCACTTACGCCGCCGCAAAACCTCAAGGATGTTTCGCTCGCGGACTCATATTTCATCCACAAGCAAGCAAATGTTCGAAAGTTGGTTAGGTTATTGCAATAACCTCTCCCGCCTCACAATGGCACAATTGAGGTTATTGCAAAGTTTTGACAGCAAACTGACAAGCTCACATGCTACTAGCACCATCTATATTTAATGTAATATATATTAATATATTTTATTTACTAATCTAAAATTCCATAACTTAAAGTTAATATAACCAAAGAGCGTGCACAACAGATCATACTGATCGCAGTGCATCTATTCCAACCTATTTAGTTTTGATCTGACGGAATGACCCTAAAAAAACTGATCTTGGTTATTCTAACCTAATTAAGAAACTTCCTAAGTTAGAGTAAGTCTTGAATTACGCAGCATAGATCAAATGTATTCCATTATTCTATTTTGGCAGATGCACTCAGGTTGTATTAATTAGGCAGAGACCTGAGTAGGTTAAATTTAGATTGGTATTGTTTTCTCAGGTTACCAGTTACCTTACCTAGCCTGAGCATAAATTTGAATATTTCCGATATTATGATACATTTCTCAATTACGTTAAAATATCTGCAACTATCTACCAAAAATCAAACTTACCGAAGCGTATTCTCCCAAAACAGTCAATCTCCCAAAAATGTATAGGAATTATAAACAACTGCATTGATTGTCATAATAAGTTCTGAAACAACAGTACATGTGCTTTCATACATTTTTTGTTGATACATCCAATAGTTTTTAAGATATTTTGTACTGAAATTCATTAAACCTAAATGATACACAACTTCGTATATTGTCATGAAACTTTACTTACCTAACCTAACCTAACATATGATTTATCCTCAAAATTAAAATCTGATTGAAAATGTTAAAAAGCCACTGATAATGCAAATATCCACAAACCACTAAGTATATATGTGTTGATTGCCTGTTTAGAACATCAATATCTAAATAAAGATTTAGGTACTACGTAACTTCTCCGCTCCGCGTGAAACATTAAACATTAATCAGTCCAATATAACGTTAATATCATCGTCCTAATTGACCTGATAACACAAATAAAATATGAACCATTCTACAGCCATCACATGCAAGCCACACCGAAATCGCAGCCGATAATAAAACGAAAACTATTCGAGGCCAACAGCGCGCCGCAATAACGTTTTTCATCGCAATTAATCGACCGCGGAAATAATTGCGGCCCATTTACGGCCGACGACAAAAACTTCCCCAGCTATACTTGCATTAAATATGCTCAACGACAATTTTCCCGCTAATACTGTCATACCAGCCACTAATTAATGGTGCGCGCTGCTATTTGAAATATGAGTGCAAAACGTAAATATTTATCACGCCCGAAACGCAAACATTCGTACGCCGTACTGCGCTAACATGTATTTACGAGTGTGGTGCGATGCTGGTCTCCACCCCATACGTCGATGTGGGGAGGTTGGGGCGCACTTCGTGATCTAGTCCGTCGTCCGGTCTGAAGAGCGCACCGGCGAGCCCTTTTCGAATCGATACGTTTTCAATTATTTTGAACGCTTTGAAGCGCATCGATAGTCAAACATCACACACGTCGCCGCCCCCGCAGTGCCGCGCTGGGCGGATTCTCAAACGCTAATCAATTTAATGAGCTCGCAGAAACGCGCAATAATTCATGATTGTTTTGCCACGTGACGGCTACATACGCTATTGCGCTTAATTTGCGTTCAAATGCGATCTATCATGTTGCGTTTGCGGTGGATATACACGCATTAAAATATTACCGGCGGCGCGGCGGGAAGGGTGCGTTTGTTCGCGCGCTGTGCAAACAAAAATGTTGTATAACGCAGTAATTCATATTCGATGATGTTCGTAGATTAAGTTAATTAGCGCGACGCTTTGTGCGCCATTGTGGGTATGCTGTGCATTGTCTGGAGTTAAGTGGTACAGAAAGCGTATGACGTATGAACAACGTCGTTAAAAAGCGACAAAATTGCGATAATGTAATTACTCCTCTAATACAAAGACGTATTGTTGATGTAATCTACCCAAATCTAAGTTAAACTTAACAAGTTCCAAGAAGTATCCGATACAATTAAATATTTTGAAAATTATCAAAAAAACAATCCTAAGATTTCATGTTGATTTAGATCAAACCTACCCAAACCTAGTTCGAACCAATCTAGACTTAACAAATCCTAATCTCAGTCAAATCCAAAATATTCGGATCCTATTTTCGCCCAAAAAATATAATAGGCTTCCCAAACCTAGGTTGAACCAACCTAACCTGACTTAAATTGAATAATTGTTCAAACTTGCACCTACCTCAATATAATCTAAACGGGATCTAATATAATATAACTTTAATACTCTAGCGACTCTATTGTAATCTAACTAATAACCCTTGCTTTGGATCAGAGAAGACGAAGAAGAAAAACTCTTTCTTGCCTAAAAGTAATTGTAATAGATTTAAATATCAAGTTCTAGTCAAACTTGACTTTGATTTATTAAAATATGAAGTTAATCTTAGTAACCGACCTCACGTAATATAAGCCCATATCTAGCAAAATACCCGCGAATAGAAAACCGACGCTAATCCTTACAGTGGGCATACCCTAGGAAAATCCAGGCACACAAGAAAGTCGAAATACTGATTGAGGCGTAAGACTTCCTTAGTAAGAAAGATTTAAAAATATAGGACAAAATCAATCTATATCATCTCTATAAGATCAGCAAGGCAACAATGTACATCTACCAATTATGAGCAAAGCAGAACAGCACCACCATATAACATGTACTTGGCAAGCCTACGCAACTATAAGCAAACGTTTTAAAGAACGACTTAGACTTCACAGTAAAAATATATATTCAGATAGATTAAAGACAGGGGTTTTTGTCCGTGAGACCTTTCTATTTGTCCTAGTCCCATGCTTTAATCTAACTTTTTTATAATTTATTTGGTTAGCATTGAATAGACTTTATTGAATTATAACTAACTTAACCAGCTTGATTAGATTCTATTTTTTTTTTAAGTTGAACTAATAGTAGCGGAGAGTGGGGCTAAAAGTTATTAGAGTAAGTTCTTCCGATTGAAATATCATCTTTAGGATAAGACATAAACATATATACTAAAATCATTGTAAAATGTACAACTCCAGCGCACCAACGGTAGCTATATGAATTAGGCAACTGAAGCCATTTATATTAGAAAGCGAACACAATATCCATCAGTCGTGTAAATAAATATGTTCATACTTTGTATTTTTTGGTATATCTCGCAAACTTGAGTAACTAGCATCCCGTTTTTTGGTGTTTTCATATAAGAAAATATTTAATATTTGGATATAATACGCGAAAGCCGCTTATTTATTACATGCTAACCTCCAATTTAATCTCATGGCAACATTTGTTGTTGGGGCTAGATGTTCCTTTCTCCTGGGGCATGCTGTTATAACTCTCTCTTCCACGTAAAGGTATATAAATTTGTCTAAATTGTAATTTTGATGAACCTGCTACTAATTGATAAGAGTCATATTCTCTCATATGATTGAAGACTGGTAATTAATATAAGGAAAAGTTTCTATAAATAAGCCGAGTGCATTTTTTCATATCATATTTTTTATAGATCTCATAACAACTTGCCCCAATTCGGGGAATGTTGTTACCGTTTGGTCTCAGGTATTGTCATAGTGATTATGAAAAAATGTTACAACAAAAAACTGAAAAAAAACTATCTTAGTCACATAGGTGTAAACCTAAGTAAACCTAGGTCAATTGTAATAATGCAATACTTATGTTAAAGCCAACTTTCTCAAATAAAATTTGAAGATATTTAAAAAACGCAACTTCTAACCCCGCTCTCTCCTTGGTAGCAAATTACCCAGCGTAAAATGATGTAGACCGTCTCTGATGAATGATAATACTAAAGAGGCATCAATATGACTTCGGTTACACATTGCTACGAGTATAACGTCGAAATGACGATAATGTAATGACTATCAACGTATAGCATACAATACACAATTTTTATCATCACAGCGCCGCCGCTCGTGTAATTAACCCAGATACACAGCTCGGGGGTGGTAGCGCAGCGCACTCGGCGCCCCCAGCGGTGGCGCACCCGTGCGGGTGCGAAAACAAAATTACCGGTGCGCGCGGTGTGCGATAAATGCGCCTATCGGTGCAAATAAATTGCGGCGGAAATTGCCGGAGTTTGCCGCGAAGACGCCCGCCGCCGCCTCCATTGAGCGCGATCGCTTTCGCCGTTTGCGTCGTTTACGCTAATGCCATAATGCCGATCTAATTAAACGACGGGGCAACTTGTAGGCGCTGATGTCGCGCGCATTGTGCTCAGCCCACACCGGATGCATGGGTACCCCCATACAGGCGTTTGCATGAGGTTTTCGGTTGCAGGTTGCTGCTGCATGGGGAATATCGACCGACTTGAACTGATCATGCCGCGGTACGCCATCCGCGGCGGCAGCGTGCTGCTGAAATGCGAGCACAGCGTGACGCCCGAGCAGCTCTACAAAGTGGAGTGGCAGAAGGCCGGCGAGAAGATCTTCCAGTACATCAAGGATCGCAAACCGCCATTTCGGTACTTTCCGATGAGGGGAGCTGAATTAAACGTATGTATTCAATGCAAATTTGTTCCTACTAAGTCGTAGATCATTGTCAAGACGATTTGATTCGATAATATTGCATCAAAACAGTATTCTGACTTCTAGATATAAATTTACCCATTTAGAAATCATATTCAAACCATGTTAAATATAATCTACATAAAATCTGTTAAAGAACATTTTCTAGTAATAAATCAAGTATACTGTCAAACAACATACATAAAACATGTATATCATGTTTCAAAGCCATCCGAATCAAATTTTATTGAAATACTATTAAATTCTAGATCATTGCTATAAACATAGAAAACTGGTTCACATCCCAACTTTCCCCATTTCAGCATATTATGTATTTACTAGATAGTAGATAGTAGACCTTTACTATAACCTAGTAAAGTTAAAAACTTCAAATCTAGAGCATTTAAATGAACCGTAGTAAAGTAGTTCATAGTGCTAGTTCCTGGTTCATTGAAAGACTGATGAATAATATTTGCCATACACTGTATTCCCATAAGAACTCAAATACTAGTTAATTACTTCATAGAGAACCCATAAATTAGCTTTGTAATAGTTCATAGAAGTAGTAATAATTCATAGAATTAGGTCACGATTCATTGCTAAAATTCGCACAAAAATACATAGGAAACAGCAACCTCATTGCTATTACTTCTATATAAATTATTATAAGACATACACAAATTTAGGTTAGAGTTGCTTAGTTTGAAACACATGCTGGTTGCTCAAATTGGACTGACACTGTTGTTAATGTATTTCAAGCCAGAACAATCAAAAATTTTGAAAACGTTCACTATGAAGTGTTACCGTCTTCAATACTGAATCCACTGCCAGAACCATCGATCTAGAGATAGAAATGAAGCATAATGCATAATGAAATAGCAGGAAATATAATTTTATAAAAGTGGTCCAACCTGGAAGACTGGTTATCTGCTATACAATGAATGACTTCATAAATAAAAATTTGTTGTGAACTAAGGTTTAAAGAACTCCTAGAAACAAAACTAAATGTAATTCCAGACTCCAAGTAAGAACTATTTCTAGTAACATCCTCCAGAGGATTAAACAGAAAAATATATTACTGCCTCACATCACCATGCACTCCTGTATATATATATATATATATATATAAAAGTTTAAACATTAAGAAAATATAGGTAATTCAACTTTAATAGGTAATAAAAATCGAAATTCTTCAAACTTCTAGACTAGAATAACCCACATGTTCATTGTCAGGTAAACTGGTTGTATACCCAATATGCAAACAGTATTAGCATCATTATAATTGGTTTGATTAATTTGATCAAACTTACCTATCCTTCCGATAAACAATGTATGCATCTAATTAAATAAATTATAAACTCCGTTCACCCGTGATATTAGTACGAGCTTAGATTACCGAGCATGATATGGGTGTGTGTATGTTACGCATCGCCAGAGATCATCGTCGTCATCAAACACCGTGCGGACAAGATGAACCTGAACGCAACGCTTGACTGCGCCCGCCACCGCCACCGCCGCCGCACCGCCTGCAGGCTAGCAAAACTTGTGCAAGTGCTGCAAACAAAAGGCTTGCGAGCGGATGCGACGCGAGTCAGCCCAGAGTGAGTGGGTATTACGGCGGCGCAGCGCATGGGATAAATTGCTCGGCTTTAGATACGTGACTAGTGGCTGACGGCGCTACATTCTCATTATACGCGCGCCGCCTCCAACGGGCGTGTGCTGAGCTAGGCGCGCACACCCGCACCCACTCACACACACACACAGGCACGCGCGCGCGCGCGCGCCACTCCGGCCTCCTCTACGCTAAGTTGGAAAATGAAACTGGCCGCGCTCAAACTTTGATTACACCTAATTGCCCTCCTTACAAACAACTCTTTGCTCGTTTAGCCAGCGAGCGGCGCGGCGCCGCCGGATGACTCGTGACTTCATTCGCCAACTTTTTGGGCGGTGGCGGCGATTGCATTATTGAATACCGAGCGGCTACGCCAAAAAGGTCAAGAAGCGGCCGAAGCGGGCCCGGGCACAACGGAAGGGCTTCTTTCTATCCGCTCTGTGGTGTCTGTTACAGAAAACGAACAGCAACCAGCAGCAGATCGAGCTGGCCCGCTTGGATTTCGCCGCGTCTGGGGTATATTCGTGTGTCGTGTCTATGGAAACGCCAATCTTTAGCAAGGACTCAGAGATGGTAACGCTCAATGTCATCGGTAAGCACTACTTAGAGATCCGTTCATGAACAATCACTGTTTAGACCATTCGTTCCTTCCTTGATTAGATGTACGTATCGATACTTCCAATGATCGTTCCACTGCTTATTTGATCTGAATAAAAACGTTCTTATATGATCATATGCCAAGACAAACAAAAAACTATTAAGCAGTCTGATGTTGCTTCTATATTAGTTTGCTGAATGAATAAACTATTCCAAGGAACCAATTGCGTGAAGTAAATGATTCGTTCATGGATGAGTCCCCTAGGTGAACAAACATCCCTATCTCCACTTCAAACCTATTCCAAACCAATTCCACTGGGAGCTTATTGAAGTCCTGAATTGTCGTTGGTAATTGCTGGTAATCGTTGCAGAACCCCAAACTCGCGATCCGACGATATCGTTCGACAAGACCACCTACGAGGTGGGCGACGCGCTACAGGCGAACTGCACGACGTCCGCGTCGCACCCACCCCCGCACATTACTTGGCTGATAAACGGCGAAAAGGTATTATTACGCCCGCACGCAACCACTCACGGTGGTGACCCAATAGCGCACCGTCATGTCGTACATACTTTTGCTTTCCACTTCTTTAATTGTAATGGCATAATAATTGAAGTTTTATTTATTGTCAAGGGGAAATGTCCCTAATTCACTTCCGGCTAAATTAATATTTTCGGAGTATAACCTTCATAGATTGGTTATCATTCGCTTTCAGAACTGTAATTTCTGTATTTTGGTTTAGTCTATGACGTCAGCAAAATTTCTCTGGTTGAATCTTAGCGATTCGCCGGTTTTTGTTGCGTTTTATTTTACCAGTGTGTTAGCGGAAGCAGGCATTGGATGTATTTCTTACATGGCTTCGTGAATAATCAGGTGGATGACATGCTGACACGGTCGTTCTCCAACGGCCGTCTCAACGGGCACGGCTATTTCGAGCAGCGCGCGCCGTCGATGAAGCAGCTCACCATCCAGGTGTCGGAGCTGCACGCCGGCGGCAACGGCGAACTCTGGCTGACGTGCATGTCAACGATCCCGGGCTATGTCGGCCCCAAAGAGCGCTACGCCGACGAACGCCGCCATTCAGTGCGCAGTAAGTGCCCCAAATATGCAATTCCCAAAGCAACACACACACAAAGATCGAATCTTTACCTAGTTAAAATTAAAGGTTTCGAATAAATTTTAATGGGAACCTAAATGGAGCCTTCTTGGTAATTTACCTCATTGAACCAGATCTATACCAAGTCTTAGCGAAACAAAAAAAGCACCACAAATAAAGCAAACCATTAAACCTGGCTCAAGTAATTACTTATAAATGAATTCAAATCATTTAGTAATTTAGCTCGTATTAGCAACTACTACATTGATCTAGTTCCTTGTTAAAAGGGACTTAATACGATTTGACGCTTATAAATCAATTAACAAAAGAAACAAAACATATACACATTGTAAAGTAAAAGGTTTCAAGCAACAACGAACCCAAGCCAACATTAGTAAAGTATTTCATAGAAACTGTTGAAACATTGGTAGACTTAACCAACGTAGAATGTACTTTTACTAAAGTAGAACATATGTAGCACCTAATCCAAGTAAAGTAGTTTATAGAAGCAGTTCCAAGTACAATGTAAAACAATGGTCACATTAGTTGTGACCACATTTTGGATCTGCCATGACCAGATTACCAGAAATACCAAACCAGTTCATGGAATTACTAGATTCCATAACGAATACTTTAAATACTAGACTATACTCTATGCCATATGGAAGAAATTCCAAGTTGAAACAATTTCTAATTATTTGTGTAATCGTGGAGTGGTGGTGTGGACTTTATAAACAATGCGCAACATTCTCGTGTTTCAAATTACAGTCGAAGTTGTGATGACCGAAGTGCCGGCCGAAATCGTCTCCGCCAACGAAGGCAGCAACGCAATGGAGAGCAGCACATCGAATCAAGCGGGCGCCGCCGCCGCAGTCGCCGCCGTCATCCCACACGCGGCACCCGTCGTCATTGGATTCCTCATCGTTGTGGTGGCACTAGCCCACCGCGACCGGCCTGATCCGATCTAGATCCACTCCGAACTCTGGATATCTGTGTGCGCATCGTTCCACATGTGTGCTCGCTGTATGTGTGTCTGTGTGTGTGTGTCCTGAGCCGAAATAATTTTTTCGTGCGCGCAACGCTGGCCCATCTGAGTGTTTCCAATGTGCCCGCCCAGGCTTCGCTTCAATTCGTAAACGCACGTCACACATGTACAACTTCACATGCAGCTTGCAAGCGGCGACGAAACGTATTCTTTTGCGGTGGCGCGCACGGCGTGAGGTATATACATATTTAATGCCGACCGCCACGCGGCAAACAAGAGTGCATCAGGGTATTTCCACGCGCTGACACATGGAACTAATGTAATTGGAAAATATATATATATATATATACATATACTCCCCCCTCCCTTTACACTCCCTATCCCCAGCTCCGTTCTACTCTCAGTATGCTCTTCGTACGTCCCACTACCCAATAATACCAAGTTTTGAAATAACTTGTCAATATGGAAATGTGTCAATTAGTGTTTGGAAAATAATTTTCGACTAAACCATGTAGCAAAAGTATCGCTAAAAAAAAAACTATCTACAATGCATACGAGCGCGCTTTCCGGAGGTGCAACGATGAAGATACACGAAACAAGGTCGTTGCTAACTGTCTGTTTGCCGGCGACCACATGCGTTATTAATTGATTCCAATATTGGCGCGCTGCGTTTCGGCGATGCCCGGTGTGTGTTTTTGATTGCACTCCGCGGAAAATCTATTATTGCCTCAGTCGTATGCATGCGGACCTGTCGCGCCATCGCCTGCAAATAGACAACTCACTCATTTCCCAGCGCGGTTGTGCATTTTTTACATTTCGTACAACTATCCAGAGCTTTTTTACGTAGAAATCAATAGCGAAAGTATTTTCTGATTCAAAGCTATACCATAAAAGAACTGTACACTACACCTAACTGCAACTCGACGAGATGAAACGTAGAATAAACGTAGATGGCATGTGTTATGGATGAGGGCTTTCTTTATCAGCTTTCAGTTTTTTTCGCACTTCTCTGTGGATTGCACCCACTTCCGGATGACATACAATCAATACGATTTTTGTACTCTTTCTACATAAGCGTTAGGATTCGTTGCAGTTTTCTGTTTTTGTGTTCCCACTGTGTTCATGCAACTCGGTTAGAAACATCGAAAGTAAGTCGCTAATGGCACCGTAACCGGGTTGTAGTTATCGGACCATGTCCAAATGCCTAGTCAGTGGCAGCGCTGAACATGAAACGATTTCAGGCCGTAACAATTTCCGCGCACGTGTAGGTAAAATGCTGCGTATGCCCAACGATGTCTTCCTTAGACGTGTCGGTTTGATGTTGTTCGAAGGGTACCCTCATGTATTCGGGTTCCCATGGTAACAGGGATCTCTAAGGTAGCAAAAATACCAAGCGTATCTAGTGTACACGAGATGTCTAGGATGCCCTGGATACCTTAGATTACCACGGGTATCGAGGGTACCACAGTTATCTAGAGTACCACCAATATCTCAACATTCCTTCGTTGAACTTGAAGTAGCTTCATTTGAAACATGCTCCAACCACCGAAAACAGTCGCAATTTAACAAAATAAAAAAACTTATCCAAATATGACCCAAGAGCGCAAGACTCAGATGGATACTGGGTCACATCGCAAGCGCAGCAGGAAAGACGCATTGTCACTTCGAGCGCGTTGTCTCTCAATTCTAGCAGTCCCATCGACACGTAGTAGACTATTGTAAGCAACAAAACGTAAATTTAATGCGCTTCGTCGCTGTACGCGCGACGGGGGCGAACGAAAAACTACGCAAATACGTTTATCAGGGCGGTGGTATTTAGGTTTGCAGGTTCTAGATGCTGCGGGGACGGATTACCACCGTCCGAGAACAAGGGAAAACCAAAAACAGCTCGTAGTATTGACAATAACTCGCTTTAAACAAACCTTAAACTAATGAATATTATATGAGTAATTACTGTAATTCGATGGCAAATGAAGCGATCGACGCGGCGAGCGAGTGTATAATTGTCGAATGACAAACACGGCGGTTAGACAAGGGCATTTATGGATTACTAAACGCTGCGCATACTGGCGGCGGTGTGTGATAAGCACTTGAAGGACACGTCGATGCTATAAATGGCTGTAGGTAATTATAGAGATATCCTACGTGTGTAAGTCAGCTAATTGTGAGTCACATACGACAAACATAACTGGTGTCTACTTCGCCTTGTTTCTGCTCGATTTGTCCACGCGAAGAACGGAAGTAAACCTCTGAACTCATCAACAGTTTGGCGTAATACCAAGAGGGTTTTATTTTCAAATATTTGCCATCACTTGTAAGTTGTTCGGTTTGTTATCTAGACCTCGAAAGATGGTAAATTGATTCACCTGCATTGATTTGTGTCCAACTCTATGTATTCTGTAAACTTTTTTTAATGTAAACTATAATATAAAGAAATACATGTATGTACTATGTTTATGTTACAAATGTCCTTTATTATCATGGCTTCAATAATGTCCTGGCAACATTTCAACTTCAACGCACCTTCATACTATGATTATAGTAGAAATGTTTTTTTGTTATTTTCAGTTTGATATCTTTTGAAAGGAAATGTTGGTACCTGGATATATTGGGTTATTCCTGATTATTTGGTACCCGGGTACCACAAATATCAACATTATTTCAATTATCCTTCAAACTATGACGTGTCGGTTCGATATTTTTCGAAGAGAATAGCAAGAGAATAAGGTACCCGGGTATCTCGAATACCAGTAAAAAACTTCAATTTTCCTTCCAGCTGTATGTTGCCAATGACCTTCATTATTCCGGATCTATCAGGTAAGAAAAAGTTAGACATATGGGTTCAATGTTTTTTGAATGGGTTCTCTGGTACCCGGATACCTAGAATAACAACAATATCTAAACACTCCTTCATATTATATTTATATTAAAAATATCCTCCATTGTCCCAACTTCATTATGCAATAGAGAGAAAGTCATATAGTATACATACTAGCCGCCCCCATAAGATTACTGGCGGCGATGGAGTGGCAGTCAGCCGCAATAGCGCCCAGCTGTGCCAGCAACAATTCAACTCGTTTCGCCGTATCCGGGGTAAGTCCAACTGCGCCTAGCGTCCTGGGGGCGGCCGGCGATGACTGGAGGCGGTTGGTCCTGACTAAGTGCGCGCCGCGATGTTTGCTTATTTAGGACAAGCTGATTTGCATATTTAATGCGACTCTAGTAAAACACACAAAGGCGGGACGACATGCACCAGCCTCGCGGAGACCCGCTGGCTGGTGGCGGCAGAGGCAGCGCGCGCGCGCGTGCGTGTGTGTGTGTGTGCGTGTGTGCGCGACTCATGCTCACCGTTTGTGAATTCTGAAGTCGTACGCGCACCTGTTGGCTGCCGCGCCGCCCGCGCAACGGCCGGATGATGCGCGCCATCCTCACACCACACCGCCGCCTCCGCACAGCCGTCGTACACCCCGTTTAAGCAGCTTACCATACGGGTCGAGGAAGTTTAATGTGCTTTGTTATCGATCCGACACGCGCCTGCCGCCCCCCCCCCACGCGCTTGCTAACTATACGCCGAGCCATCAGGTGATCTGACCCACAGTCACAGCGGTGGGATTCGCACACATTCACCGCACATACGTACATACGTCATTCCATTGCCGCCCCCAGGCGCCACCAACGCCACTACCATTAATAAATTACAATAAAAATAAATATTTCAATGTCGTAAATCGATTAATCATTGCGATAATGGCAATGTCATTTCTTTGTGTCGCCGTGCGCTTGGCTGTGTTTCGGGTAATTAAGTGGAATAATTAAATCGTTTAATGAATCGCATAATATTCCTTTGTGTGCGTAGGGAGGGGGCATACAGACAATGTCAACATTTTGTATTGTTTCCGGTTGGCGGACGTTTTATTGACTGTGACTTTTTATTGTGTTAGATTTGCAATTTATGCATTATTCATTGAGACAAATTTGCATTATTTATCAAAGGGGGAGCGCACCCAACAATAAAAAACTTTTCTCCGTTTCTTTAAAACTTAATAAATAACGCAGCAAAGGTCAAAAATATATTATTCTACGTCCAATTTAATCATATTCTGCTTGGTTCTGTGGAAGCTTATAACTTAATCCAAATATAGCCAAACAGTTGTAATGTAAACAGAAATTTAACCTGGTATCGCATGTCAGACCAACCTACTCAAACCTAATTGATCGAAATCAAACTCCTAATCTGATGAAACAACACATTACCTAATCTGACCTTCAACCTAGAATCAGAAGAATTGAATCTAAAATACACCAAACATTTCCTGACTCAGCATAGACCTGACCTAAGTAACTAACAATGAAGTACCAAAAACCTAAAGTATAATTGGACTAGCATTGTCAATCAATATCAATTTGTGAAAAACTGTCAAGAATCGTAGAGATTTCAACCAACCACAACGCTGCAATTCTTATCGTCACTAGTTTTGAAAGAACTTCTATTCTGCTTTGTTTTGGATGTTTATCATCACTTGTTAACAGAAATAAGCGTTGTTACATTATTTATTGATGAGTTATACCTCACACTCAGGTGAGGTAAGCAAAAAAGTTATTATCCAAACTTGTACACGAACTTGTACTCCATTTGAATTGCAATCTGCAGTTCGAGCAGAATAGAGTACGAATGATGGAATAAAAGAGTTCCTTCAAAAGACATAACAATACAGAAACAATATATTGTGTATGTAATACAAAAGCAAGTATTGTCATTGACTTCCACCTCTTTTGAAATTCCATAACAGCATTACAAGTTATCTATTACTATTTTTTTATAGTTAGCGATTCTTTTTACTTTGTCCAGGCTTTCCGTACCAGTCAAATGTATATACATTTGCAACTGAACTGGTTTCAGTATCTCAGTATCAAGGTAGGTTGGACAATAATAAAATACAAACCATGCAAACGACAAACAATAAAGTTCTAAGCTGCACAATCGCAGACACGAAACTACTTGTAAGCTCTTGATGTTCGCTGCGATTTCTCATCCGCTTTGAGTGCGCTCGCCGAGAGCACCTGCGTATCGATTCGAAATAAACTTTCATTCATTGGCAAAGCTACTGTGCGCGCTCTCGGTGCCCGGCGGAGAATTCGAATTTAATTTCACGACCCACGCCGGACGCGCGGTGCTTGACAATATTTTATCCGCACATTACACGCGCGATTCACTAAAAGTATACGGCTATAAAGCGCGCTTTTGCCGTCGACGGCGGCGTCACCGACAATGGCAACCGCGTGCAACTTACAGCCGCCCGCTGAATATAATAAAAAGAATTATACCGGCGATAATTTTGCTGCACAACGCACCCGCCACCCTCTGCGCGCAGCCTTTATTCGCCGCTGGCACACCCCACTCGCACGCAAACCCCCCCCCCCCCCCCCCGGTGGCGCCCGCAACGACATGACCCACGCGCCAACTCTTATTTACCCGCAGCGATGTTAAATATCCTCTCTGGTTATTTTTTATTGCGTCATTAAACGCGTGCACTACATGTTACCGCAAAGAATCGAGGCGCAACGGTGGACGTGAGTGTGTGGGGGGTTGGTGGCGGTCGGGCTGATGTCGGGGGGCTGAAATTCTCGCACAAGTTTGGCGCGCTTGTTTGGCGCCGGACAAAGAATACGTGGTGCGCTTGTGGTGTCCTGCCGCAGGGTGGGTGGCCGGTCGTGTTCGACCGTGTGTGCGTAAACAAACGCACTGCACGAAACAGCTCGTAAAGGAGCGGCATAAAACCAAATACAGTGCAAAAAAAAAATTCATGCGGACGAGCGTGCAGAAAGCAGCCAGCAACAGGCCCTCCATTCTCTGCTCTGCTGTTAGCCAATCTTTCCGCCGACGTTGTAAACAGTTTCTGTGATTAACACGTTTTATTGATCCACATATTCTTTCACAGTCTTGTTTATATGTCTTTGTTTTAATCCAGTCTACTCAAAAAATAAAATATAAAATACATAAGCAGAATCTAGAACTAACCTAACGCATTCCCATCTGGTGCCCCATTTCTCTTAAGCCCAATCTAACATAAACTAAAACAACTTCGTAAATCGTTACCTAAAATTAACATAACATAAGAAGTAACCATATATAATCCTCGGGTAAGTAAACCTATTATTATCTAATAATAATAATCTTTATTGGCATACATACAACCATCACATATCACACCTCTAAAATAAAAAGTCGGTGAGAATTTCAACTTTTCTAGATATCTCAAACACCACCGTGTTCATGCTGGAATCGGGCACACTCCGGAATGGCGTGTGTGTAGTCTTCACATCTGGCATCGTATCGTATCGCTTATAGTGATATAGAGAGACTCCTTTTTGAA
>JAODGA020009236.1:0-13377 GCA_027574885.2 Drusilla canaliculata | reverse complement strand
TCTGTTGAAAGAGTCTTTAAAATGCCCGTAAGGGTTGGTTCGGCACAAATAATAACTTTGGGAATTCCTGGCGCTGCGTCAACTTTTGGTAATGCAATTGGCTGTCGTCGATTAAGAAGCATTTGAGATTGTTGATCCGATATCAATTTTGTCTGGAAAACCAAAAAAAATTAAACTCAATTTCAAAAGTATTATTCTATAATTAAAATTATAGTTGATATGGTCATAAAAACGTTAATATCTAGCTCAATGAATATAAGTAATACACTAAATAACGTCATCTGGGTTATTTAATTAGTAAGAAATTAAAATGTTTACATTTAATTATCATAGTAGACAACAATCCCACAAAACTGATGGAATCAACTTTAGGAGTCAGCTAAAGATTTTTTACAAAATACTAGTTTTATATCTTGGCATTAATATTTTTCAAAATATTGGTTAGGTTTGAGCCAATATTTAAAGATAATTTTACAATGTAAATATATGATGCAATGACAGTTGTTGCTTAACCCTTCCAAAGCAAATAGTGTTGCCATTAAAAAAATGTAATAAAATGTTTCTAATTCTTTCTTTATGGTAAATGGCTCTGCTTTTGCTACCAAAAGCTAAAGTGAGAAGAAATCAGTGAGAGCAAGATATAAATGTACAATTTCATACAACAAATGACCAGAAAACATTAAAATGGATAAGAATCCAAAGAATTTGCATTAAAAATTAAGAAATTATTAACTAATTAGCAACTAGTTGATTCAAAAACTTATACAACTGTAAAGATAACTGTTTTTTAATTCAATATAAATAAACAATTAAATCAATTTGTTACTGAAATAGTGCTCACCTTGACCAGTTCTGTTAAAAGGCATTCAAAACTGGAACAGGAAGACTGTGTGTCCATATAATCCAGTAATGGTGAGTGTTGCAATAGTAACTCCAATCCAGACATAATACTGTCTTGTAAATTCATATGAGCCTAGATAATATAATGCCAGTTAGTTTAGTAACTTAATTTCTTTCATTTCTTATTTACATACCAAAACACTAGGAACTTTGATGAAAGTAAAAGCTCCCCATTGACTTTCATGCTGTGTATTGCTAACATCATTCAAGCAAAGAAAACTTCCCCTCATTAACTCACTGCTCATCCTTGCATCATCCATTCTCAGTAAAGTTTGAAACAATCTCAGCCTTTGTGCAATCACATCCACAGAGGTGCCTGGATTAGCCAACATTTGAATTGATAGCCAAGCCTGTATCAATGAGCATGGACCTGGATCAGCAGTAACCACAGGTTCCAGGATATCAGTATCAATCCTTGCCAAAACAGATGCAACATCTGCAAGTCCTTCAACATCAATCTCTTTGGTAAGCTTGCACATTTCATCAAACACCTCAATCTCACTGCTCTTTGCCAAACACATCATAGCCATGTAGAATTTATCTGACAGCAGTGATTGCAAGATACCTACTGACTTGGGGGCCAAATCAGGAACATTTTGCATCACCTGCAGCAGCCAGATAGTGGTAGCCAGCACTGCTCCAGCCAGCTTGGTCTCTTCTGACTTTCCACAGCATGTGATTCCAGGCAGCATACCTTCTAAGAAATCCAACAAAGAGCTAACACAGTGTGTCTTATGAAACTGGGAAAATTTCGCAACTCTAGCAAGGACAGCTTCATGGGACACCAGTTGTGCACTCAAAGAGTGCTTTAAATAACTGAGCACCAATTGATTAGCACCAGAACCAATTACAGCTTGTTGCAAAATGCAATCAGCTAGGTTGTAAACATCTCCGCTGACTCCACGTGGCAGAACGGTTTTAATGTTAATTCCCCATTGTACATCCGACCATCGTTCACGCCAGGCTCGTAGGAGAAGAGCTTTGAGTAAACTTGTTTTGCTAGTTGTTTTTGACTCCATGATCATTGTATTTGGTATCACTGTGGTGGTTGCTTAGAATACTATTATGTTACAAATAGTACAAGGTTGACCAAACTGTTCTTTACGAATGTATTAGTTCACTAGGTTAATGACAAACGCACAAACTTTTGAGCTTATATCGTATTCTTTAACAAATTCTCATTGCTGTTTATCAATGGTGCTTTAACCAGCCAGTTAATCATATTCACCGCCATATTCGCTGCTATTGCAGTTCCCGATATTATCGCTACCGTATACTTGAGTAAATTTTAAATATTTTAAATTTATTTTATGTCTACTATTATTCTTTATATTGCAAACTTTTTTAAACTTGATTTATAAATATTTTTTTTAATTTAATTATATGGTTATTATGAAGTACAATAAATAAAAATATAAATCACAACAAAATAATAGGCAACTTATAATACATATATGATTATTACCAACATTTGGCAAAGTTGTACTTCTTAAATTGTAATGAATTTTATAAAAAAAAAGTATTTACTACATATTTTCTAATAGCTTTAGAAGTAATGTTTTTAAAAAGAAGTAAATTAATAAATGCATTTCATTAATTTTTAGTAAAATAACCATATATCTATTAATTGTATAAAGTAAATAAATACATACAAGTCTTGTTAATATACTAATAAATATTGTAGAAACCAAAATACTAGTAGGAACAAATATCAAAAGTTTGAATAATATTTGTTCTACCGTATGCACAACACGCACCGCACGGACTATACGTCGATATTGGTCGGTGCCGATCGGTCAGAAATCGCGCATGCGCAGCGCGTGCATACACCGTTGTCAACGCTACCATTTTCCGACTTGATTGCCGGCCAAAACGGCCGCTGAACGCCAACGATTTTGCGCCGATCGCGCCTCGTTAGTCCATCGAGTGGCACATTTTGTTTACGCGGCGTATATTATTCGCCCAGTGCGTGGTATCAAGAGCGTCCTCGCTGTGTGTGGCAATGCCGTACGGCGTGTCTTGCCTGCTCCGTCAGTGTCGTCGGTGTCCCGCTCGTGCTTCGTCTGTGTGTCGATAAACTGTGTGTCAGTGTTTGTTGCTAGTTTTTGCCTCTGATACTAGTGCAAGTTGTCGTGTGAATGTGAATATCCCGGTGCGTGGTGCCTGCCCTCTTTGCCCGCGTCCGAGGCGAGAAGATCGAAGAAGATAATGACCGTGAAGCTGCGCATCGTCACCAGATAACGAGCAATACGGTAGGTAAGGTGCATTCACTCCTCATGTGAGCGCGCGCAAAATTATGTCTCTTTCGCGCGTTGCACGTGTGTGCGGATCTGCAATTTGCGTCAATTCAATCAGGCAAATAACAAGCTCTGCCAATTGTTTTGGAGGCTCGTGTGATTGGAGCAACTAAATAGTACACCAAATAACAAAGTCATAGTATGCACATCAATGGATCCCCATGTCGACACATGCGGTTGACCATGCTTCATGGCTTGCCTCGCGCGTGTTTTCAATTGCGACATCGGCAATGTTTTTTCTGGTTATCCGTCGTCGCCGCGCAAAGAGAGCAACATATGTCACGCACACCATAGCAATGAAACAATCCGAATTTATTTGCTTACATTGTGTAGATACAACGCATATTGGAAAATAGTGCGAGATGCCTGCATCAACTCTGGACCCGGTAAATGCCGCCCTGCGGACCTCGTTGACGAAGACTAACGTCGAGAATGGCGTTAGCACGCTGGATAATCAGCTAGCCGGTTCCACGAAGAAGGCGCTGCTCGCCAACATTGAATTTGAACCGGCTGGTAGCTACCAAAGTAATGTACTTGATAAGTTAAAATCCAAGTACATTGTGCTCAAAGCTGCAACAGAGTCTAATAATAAACTGAATAAAAGGTAATAGTAACTCTTGACATGTGCAAAATTTGCAGTGTTTGTATGTATTTGTTTGCTTTAAATTGCGTTTTTGTCTTGTTTTAGTAAACAGGAAAATATGGGCAATGAGGAAACTCTACCTGCAGCCAAACATGAGCTGTATCCACATTCTGCTGTAAAGTTGGGTTGGAGCAATTCTTCATGGCTTGTTGGTTCTGGTATGGTTAATATGGGTAATACATGCTACTTGAACTCAACATTGCAAGCCCTTTTCCATGTGCCTGCCTTAGTGAATTGGCTTGTTTCTGACAAGCAGAGTATGACAGATTGTGATGATTCAGGTTGGTATTTGCAGCAATTTATTTTTATGACTTCTAAAGACAATTGCCAAGGCAGAAATCTTAGTTTTTTTACCATTTGTAAACAAACAAGTCTATTTTAACAAATTGGATAGTAAAATTTGTTTATTAATTTGATAATCATTTTCAAGTTTTATGTGACTGATATTTTGGTCATATAAGTAAATTTAAGAAATGCATGTGTAATTTCTTATTAATGATTCAGGTTGTCATTCTGAATTTAGACTTTAGACAAGACAGTTTCTATTTTTACTATAATCGTTTTGATTATTAAATTCTTAATATTGTTAGATTTTCAGTATTTGATTGGATTTGGAAAATCATACAAATTAAATTCATTGAAACTAACCTGTTGAGGAGTATAGAGTCTCCATGGATGTTTCATTTCAGTGACATCATTAAGTCTTTAATGATGAAAGAGCGTTTAGCAAATTTGATTCTTGCTGTTTTACTTGTTTCTTCACTGAACAAACAGTTCACATTTATTTTTCTTTAAAATATTTTATTCAATATTAAAAATTTGACAATATAAGTTAATCTTGGATTGAATTGCACCTGTTTTTTATAATATTGTTTATACTTAATTTACAAAGAACTGAATTTTATTTCATTTCATCATGTATTTCATCAAAGACGAACAATATGTTCGTCTTTGATGCGAATATCTAACTAATTATGTAATTTACATTGTTACAGGTACACATTGTGTTATTTGTGCGATGCGCAAGACGCTTCTTGATTCGCAGGTGCGGGGTCAGAGCGCAATCCGTCCATTCCTGATCTATAACAAGCTGAAAGTGGTTTGCCGTAACCTGATACCTGGCCGACAGGAAGACGCGCACGAGTTCCTCAGGTATTTAGTGGAAGCAATGGAGAAGTCATATTTAAATCGCTATAAGAATCATTCTCAGTTTGATTCGAGAACCAAGGAAACGACGCCGCTCAATCAGATCTTGGGCGGTTACTTGCGTTCGGCGGTCAGGTGTCTGGCGTGCGGCAACGTGAGCACGACTTTCCAGCACTTTCAGGATTTACTGCTTGATATTAGAAAGGCGCAGACGCTCGACGAGGCGCTGGACGGGTACTTTGCGCGCGAACAATTGGATGATGAGAGCTACCACTGTGAAGCTTGTCGAAAAAAGGTACTATTTAAGTTTGATCATTTAGGCTAGCCCAAAATTGTACATTGTAGAAGTGGTAGGTTACAACTTCTTTATTCATGAACTTGTTTGCAATTAAATATTGCAATTGTAGCTTACTAATTTGTACTATTTTTCGGAACAAATCGGTCGGTTTTTACTAATATTATGTGTCATAGGTACGCGCAACAAAACAATTTTCACTGGAAAAGGCACCCATGGTGCTATGCATTCAACTGAAGCGGTTCTCTGTCACAAACAACAAGATTACGAAGAACATCCAGTTCAAACAGCGTTTAGAGTTGAGCAAATTCTCCAGACATCGACCCAGTGCGCCCTTGGTTTACCGATTTGTGGCATTAGTGACGCACATGGGACCGACGGTTGGTTGTGGTCATTACACGGCAGTAGCCCAGGGTCCATGTGGCAATTTCTACCAATTTGATGATAGTCTGGTGAGCATAATAACATGTAATGATTTGCATTGCAAGAATTGTAGGAGTTTAATGTCGTTTATTGTAATCGATTATGTAGAAAGTAACTTCAATGTATTTTCTTTTATTAGGTTCGACCCATTTCTCACCAAGCTGTGTTCACAACCAACGCTTACATCATGCTATACGAACTGGAAAGCCAATCAAGTCCTAATGGAATCAAGAAGTCGACTTTAACTAACTCAGCGACGTCTACAAACAGTTGCAAGGCCAGTACAACCAGTCATCAAAAGGTGACGTCTACTGCACTTGTTCCTACCAGAGACAGTAAGTCGCCGTTCTCTCTGGCTAGGACAAGTGTAACTAATGGCGATAGTAATGGCTCTCCAAGTAGCACCACGAATGGCAGAGTATACGGACCGGAACTACCTCCTGCAAAATGTGTTAAGCTGGAAGATCAGAATGGCACGATATCAAGTAGCCGCAATGGTCATAGCAATGGTGATGTATCAACCTCCAGCGAAAGCGACAGCGATCTAAACAATTGCTCAAAAGAAAACAACACAAACAACAGTAGAATTAGCTCACCTGTCAAAAATAATCATTTACAAAATGGAAACAGTAGCGATCACAGTGTGACTCCTGTGAAGAAGACTGGAAGCACATTTACATTCAAGTCTGTATTGAATAGATCCAACCATAATTCATCGACAGCATCATCTTCAAGTGATCCACTGAATGATACTGCTGCTACCACCTCATCATTGCTGCCTACTTCATATTCGTCCAGTTCGTCGGTTGTAACGTCTAGCGCTCAGAAAAAGAGTCTGGTACCTTATGATGACGAAGACGATGGTAGTAGTTGTGACGAAATTACTCCCGATCCTATTCCTTCTCGCTTGAAGGTTGTCAGCACAAAGGACACCGCAAATGGGGAATGGAGTGTTACTTCCTCAATAGACGATGATCACCCCACGTCAAGTACGAAATCCGAGAAGAAACTCACATCTCAGATATCGCAATCATCTGGGTCAAATGTAGTTGGCGAGCTATTGAAGAATTCGCACAGTGGCTATTCCGCTCCAGTGTCTACATGGAACGGAAATCGTTCACAACTGACGAAGGAGGTTGCGAACGAAAGACGCGAAGATCGCAAACGTGCACTCACCGACGATGCCGATACTGGACGAGTAAAGCATGTGAAAACATCAAATAGCGTGGGAAAGTCTAATCCAGGTTACAATCCGTTTCAGGTAACGCCTGTGAAAATTTTATAGATAACTTGATTCTAATTTCTTATTTTAGGAGCACCACAGTGCGAAAGTGTGGAGTCAAGCGAGTAGCAACGTGACGCACGGTCGTTCCTTGTACGGGAACAGTCGACACCGCAACCATAAACGCTTTCAACATAAAAATAACTATCACAAAAGTTATCGTTATAGGAATTAATTCGTTTTGATTGTGATCCGTTTATCATTCATTGATGCGCGTTTGAGGTTAGGCAAATATGTATATTATATATGGAATTAAGTAAAGTTTTGAGTACTAGCGTACTACAGCATCGGAAACCCTCGCGCGAACCTACTAATACTTAAGTCTGAATTTTTGAAGAAAACAGTAAGAAACATTTTCTAATTGTAATGAAATGCATTGCGATGATTATTTTAATGCGTGATACATTCTTACAATGGAACCAATAATTTTACTCGTATGTGAAATGTTTTCTGCCTACATTCATACTGCAACGACACACCTTGTTATGTTTATTTTATACCTATATAAATATCCTGAAAGTTTTTGCTTTGACATTCAATGTGCTTGCATGTTGGACTGTTTCTTATTTTTGAAATTTATTATGTAAATTTGTTGTAATGCAGTACGAACAAGTATATTCGCATTATTTTCGTAACAAATGCATTTAATGGAAAACATTTAAAGGCACGAGTGCGTCTACACGCTCTTGGATAATTTATTTGTTAAATAATACGTTGTACAGGTTTATTATCATTACCTTATTGCGCAAAAGGAGTGCAAGTGACAAGAGCGAGATTGCATATTTATACCGGAGATGTTAAGGTACTCTGTTCAATTTAGATGTAGCGTAATAAAGTATAATTTCCTTCCATTGAGGGATGTTTAAATAAACACCTATGTCATTATGGTAGCTGACTATTATTTTTTCCCGTTGACTGTTGCATATGACAGTAGTAATACCGGTCTACTTTGTTATACCTACTTGAATCTTAGCACAAAATGTAGGTATTTCTTTTTTTTTCTTACAATATTCATTTAGAAAGGTCAGGGGGGAACTCTCAAGGTTTTATTGACTGGCAGACATTTTAGAGTTGTTTTTATTTTAAAAGCCATATGAAAAAAATTGAACTAAATTGTTATCTGCCGCGTGACTTCATTCCATGATTCATTATTACATAATTTTAATTAGCTTCCTATCTCTTCCATTCTATTGTTTTGTCTTCTATTTAGCTATTCACTCTTGGAGTTGCAATTGCATTGTTTCTGTCATATGAAGATTCGGTGGGCAAAACAAATAATGATTCAAATTGGTGCATCCGTTTTTAAGTATTAACGAGGGATTTCACAGCTTGCACAAATTCATTTTTATATTGTAATTGCTATAGCCCAGTAACTATTTGCAAAGCTATTCTGCTCTGTTCTGCAAAATACTAGAAATGGGGAAGCAAATTGAATGTTGTAAAACCTTTCCAAAAGAAGTGCTGTTTTGCAAAATAGTTTATTGGTGCTAATATACTAGTCGAGAGGAGTGTGGCGCAGTGGTTAACACTCATACGTATGGCGCACAAGGTTCGTGGTTCAAACCCCGCGACCGGCAAAACCAAGAACTCACTTTCCCAAATCCTGAATAAGGAAGAGGGTTGGGCGATGGGTTGGCAACCTATCCCCGTAAAAGGAAGCATGCCTAGAAACCTGACGAGACCCGGTCGGGCGGGGTGAAAGTTGGGCGGTCCAGGGCCAACAGTGGCCTGTAGCACCAATATAAAAAAAATATATACTAGTCATTATTTTTCATGTTTAAAGCAGAAAAATTAATTATTGCAATTTTCTACTATAAATCACAAGTGCACATTTTCATGCGTGAGTTTGATGAGGGAACTTAAAAAAATCAGCATGGCCCCATAATTATCTAGTTTTTTTATTTCTTATGGAAAATTTCATGCTAGCTGTTGAGAACAGTGAAGCTAATTTCCTAGCGTTTTTTGCTTTCGATGTTTGCTTGAATCCGATTGTGGTTTTACGATCCTGTGACATGTCAAAATATTTTTGATTTGTAAATTGCAAATTTCAACCTACAAGTCGGTGGAGAGTCGTCGACTTTTCAAGTGTGTCGCTTACGTCACCACAGGCTTATTACCCTAAATCCGCAGCAAATAGGCATCATAACAATATTCAGATAAGGAATATGTTGGAATATTACATTTATTTCTCAGGTATATGTACTGCCTATTTTTATCAAGAATTGCCTAATTCAGCAAAGTCATAATATAATAATATAACATATATGAGATAAAGTGGCTCGCGACGACATAAATCTAATTGAAATTTGAAAAGGTTAGGGGGATATAACATGATTTTCAAGTCTTGTGATCAATTTAAATACTTTTATTAAACGCAATTTTAACTGGTCGCAACCACCACCAGTAGAAAAAGCCAGTCAACTCTTAAATTGCATTTCATAGATTATATTAATACATCTGATTCATACATGAAAGTACATGTAGTCATAAACAAGATTAGTTTAAAACAATAGTGACTTAGGCTTATCACACAATTAATTGCAACCTGCATTTCAGCAAGCACCTTTCAACAAATGTATAACAATAGAATTTTATCACAATGCAAGGTAACAAACTTTGTGCTATCATTTTCGAGATTAAGTAACAAATGTAAATAATTCTAAAATAAATACTTTACGTGAAAAGTATGTCGTTTACATTCTCAAAGATCTAAATAGAAAACGTATTACACATAACTGTATAGTCAAACACCCTGTTTAGTTTTTATTACTGTGGCATTTATAAATACTGGGTCTTGTAATAATTCAATTACACCATGACTTTCAAATAAATAATTCGAATCGTTGTGTACTTCTAACTAACAAATATACGATTATAAATATTGAATACTAAATTCTTAACAGGTAATTTGAAAATCATGTGAATTTAGCTAAATCCTCACATATTTGCAGAACATCTATGTTTGGTGTACAAATAATATTTACACATCAGCGAAAGCAAGTAGAAAACTAGATAAAACAAGTTTTTTATAGGGGGCGTCCAACTAGCGGCGATGCCTCCGTCTCCGTGCGGCTCAGCGGCCGTTGCAATTGGGGCGGCGGTGGCGGCTGTCAGCGGACAATGCTTGATATACTGGAACGCGGCGTGTTGATAACGGGTTCTTCATCCGATTGGTCCGGTGAGATACGAATCGCTTGGTACCATTGGTTGGTCAAGTCGGTCATTTGACTCTTACAATCTTTCAACTCCTAGAGCATAAAACAACTTATGTTGAAATAAAATTTCACGGTTGTATATGGCAATAACGTGAATAATCCGTAATTATAAAATTCGGGCGTGAAAGTAAAACAAAGCCAGTCAGATGTAGGTCGCTTATGTAACTTTTTAAAATTGCATTAAATGGTCAACTTCGAAAAAACAATCATATTACGCACACGTTTACAATGTATGCGTGTGTATTAAAGTTCCAATTTCTTATCACTTTTTTAGTTTAAAAGTATATGCAATTTTAAATTTAAACAATGGAAATGTGATTTTGATTGTGAACTTACCTGTTGGGTAAATCTTCTAGTAAAAAACGGTATAAAATACTTCAAATCATACTTCGCAAAGCCCTTAATCCTGGACGAAGCAAAGGACACGTCCATTTCACCTTCGGTCGTCTCGGACAAATGCTCTGAATCAATCGCCTGTCCCCATTCTCGGGTCTTACTCAGCGTCACTTCCCGATCCCTCTTGCGCTTTCTCAGCCTTCTGGACGGATTCTTGGTCGCTTGCATGAACTTCAACAGGGGCATTGTCGATCCACCAAAAAGTAGCGTGGTCGTCAAGACAATGATCAACGTAGTTGTTATAATAACCTTACGCGTTTCATCGCTGAAATTTAAATGCAAGGACAATGCATATGAAATAGCTCCACGCAGACCAGAAAACCACATTATAAACATCATTTTCTTGGTGATTTGATGCTCCCGAAACTTATTAACCAAAATTGCCAATGGGAAGATATTGCAAGCCCGGCCAATCAAGCACAGAACAAGACTCCATACGATAAGAGCTGGTTCCACTCGATGTTCAAAGCTGAAGAGGGCTAAACCAAGATAGGCAAAAACACACGTTTCAGCAATGAAAGATAGCGTTCGAAGCGTCTGTTGCATGGTGATTTGAGTTACGGTCGACAAGTTGTAATGTGTATAATGCGACATAACAATGCCGCAAAATAGAATGGCCATAATCCCGGAGAGATGGATGCCTTCAGCAAGCACATATGGTCCATACGTGAAGACAAGCATCATGCCAAATTCCAGCGAAGGATTCTTCCTCAAATCAATGTGTTTCAGCAATAGTGCACTAATCAGTGCAAATAACACGCCAATTCCGGCAGAGGCAAAGAACATCAAACAGAACCGATTGATTCCGGTCATTATAGCCTCCCCAGTGGACGTTCCAGGATCATTGCTCTCCAGTACAGCTGTGGTCAATACAATAGCAATGGCATCATTAAGTATACTCTCTCCAAACACCAGCATATTCAAAACCGGATCAACGTTCAAGGCGTGAAAGATAGCTACAGTTGCAACTGGATCCACAGCAGATATCAATGATCCAAAAGCAAAAGATTCAATAAATCCCAGCTTGTAAACCACATCAGCAATGCCTAGAAAATATATTCCAAATCCAATTATAAATGCTGAGATTGTGGTCCCCAGAATGGCAAACACCAATATGGATCCAATGTTCTGGAAAAAGTTTCCTTTGTGCAAATTGTAGCCGGACTCAAAAATGATGGGTGGTAGAAGGATCAGGAAGAATGCAGTTGGTGAAAATGCTTCCTCCTGTCGCCAATTGGAGATGTTTCTATCAGAAAGATCATTCATTATCAAACCAATCAATGCTCCCAAGAATACTATAACAATAGATTCAGGAACATATTGGAAACCAGTTTGAAGCATCAGGTGAATAAGAAGAATGCCAAGTGCAAGTACACAAAGAACAAAAAATATTGCCATTGAAGAATTGTGCTCTTCTTCTGCAGCAGCCTTGTCAGGGAGTACTGGATTGGCTGGAGCTAATGTGGTGGTTGATGTGTTAGTGGTCACATTACCAGAAGGTGTGGTAGGTTTTGGTGCTGTAGGTCTGGATGTTGTAGTTGTTGTAGTGGTGCTCGTTGTACTTGTTGTAGTAGATGAGGTTGGTTTAGGTGTAGTTGGCTTCCCTGACACAGATGTTTCATTTTCTGATCCTGCAGGTTTAGCAGTTGAAGAATCCAATATATCCTTAGGTTTGTCTCCATTTGTCCCAGATGTTGTGGAATTTAGAATATTAACTGTAGTATTCTGAGGTACATCTGCTGTATCACTTGGCACATTCTTAACTTCGCCAATTTTCAAAATATTTGAAATTGTACTGGCATTTAAGGGTACAGTCTGGTTGGGTTTCACAACGTCCTTCTCAATTGATGCATTGTTGAACAGCACCAAGAGAAATAGGATCATTCCAATCGCATATAATTTCGCCTTCATCGTTATTTTTTTCATCAATTTTCTTTACTTACAGTTACAACTTTGTGCTTCCAATATAACAAACACTATCATTCACGATTTTATCGAGAAAATCGTCTCGAGTTCACATGCTATGTGTATAATCGTGCTTATTTATATGCCACAACTAAGAACTCAATTCTGAGGTCTTTTAAATCGGTAGAAAACGCGACAACAGCCCGCATCGCACTTTTCACTGCTTGACCCGAACCACGGTAGTACGACTTGAACGTTTATAATCAGCTGGACGCACGAATCATTTACTCAAATTGCGAGGAGTAGTGGAACAGCGGCGATGAGTCCGAGTTCTGGTCAAAATTGACCACTTAACGTACTTGTCATTAGAAAACGCGTATCATGCGTACGATAAAATGCACAAATGCCAGTATACCGTATGACAGGTATGACTGATATTAGACGCGTATCACCCGTATCATTAGGTTAGTAGGAGAAAAATGCAACGCAAAACAAATGCAATGAGAAACCCGATGCTCGACGCTGGAGTATTCGACGACAATACATCGGCAACGAATGTTCTCGACGCCAACTATTCTAGACCGCCACGCCACGGCCGGTTTCCCAAGAACGGAATGGTCGGTTACGAGATTGCCCATATTGCCCATCATCCTCATCGCCGAGAGTGGTAAGGGCAGCAAGCGCAGTCTTTCCATCTTTGTTTTTGCGACAAATTAATCAATTAAACAAAGTGAGCAGACTTGCGTTATTAAAGTTGCCTATATATGCTTTATTTATAATATACTTAGAATATATATAGTATAGAAGCAGCAAAGCCCGGGTTTGTTTTGCTTCAACATCAACAAACATCTTTCTCTATCTTTCTTTCTGCCCCT
>JAODGA020009099.1:0-12024 GCA_027574885.2 Drusilla canaliculata | reverse complement strand
ATAATTTTTTGTAGTTTTAATTAATAATCAATTAATAAACATATAGACAAATAGGTGGTAATTAAATGTCCCATAAATAATGTCAATATTAGATGTGTTCAGGCCGTCATTACTTTACTATCAAATATAAATGCCAGTTGGACTTTGTCTAACCCTTCCTCCTGCAACCATTGACCATCGCGCCGCCATCCACCCACAACACCAAACATCAATTATTGACACGCTCCGGCTGGAACTGATCGCAGGCGTGCCGCTGCTATCCGGAGGACCCAGCCGGGGAGCAGACACATTTCGTTTTGCCGGGCGCCTCGTCGCGTCACGGCCATCAGCCGTGTGTAAGCGGGCGCGGCGAGTGTGTGCGGCCGTAACATATTTGCTTTATTAATATAAAGGTGTGTTTGAACAGAGTGCGGCATCGCGTCGGCCGGGCCCGCTTCGGGTTCGCCGAGAGCCACACGTTTGCGGATGGGAAATGAAGAAAGGCAAACGCATGCCGTGGCGTGGGCGAGACGAGACCCGTCCGATGGTATTGGGCGCGCGCGCACGTGAGATGATATGCACATGCACGAAGCAACGCCGACGACGACGCCGACGCTCCGCGAACAAATGGAAGGACGTCGTCGTCGCCGCAGACGATGGTGTGCTGAAAGTACTTACAGCGCATACATCGACGCTTTCATATACACATACACATATTTATATTCAAGTATGGCTAGAGTATACAGGTATGCGTTTCAGACAGAAGGGCAGGACTTTGCGGCGGAGGATGTCACAGGCACTTAGGTAATTGTACCGGACCCCCCATTTTCCTCCTTCGTTTGCGCGCTGTCCCGGATATAATTATTTAACCACATCGCTCTGGGCGCAACGGACTCTTGAAGCTCATTCATTGCGGGCGGATTCGTTTGTCGGCACTCCCAAAAAAATGGTCTTAATGTCGTTCTATTTTTTATTTTCTTATGGTTGGAGAATGTCCTAAGCTTTGTTCGCTTTGGTATAAAAATGTTGAGTTAGTTTCCGTTCGTTTCGATTAGGTTGGTTTAGTCTGTATTAGGTTAGGTTATTTTACCTTATGTTAGGTTAAGTTAGGTTACATCAGGTTAGGTTAGGTTAAGTTAGGTTACGTTAAGTTAGGTTACGTTATTTTAGGTTAGGTTAGATTAGATTAGATTAGATTAGATTAGGTTAGGTTAGGTAAGGTTAGGTTAAGTTAGGTTAGGTTAGGTTAGGTTACGTTAGGTTAGGTTAGGTTAGGTTAGGTTAGGTCAGGTTAGGTTAGGTTAGGTTAGGTTAGGTTAGGTTAGGTTAGGTTAAGTTAGGTTATGTTAGGTTAGGTTAGGTTAGGTTAGGTTAAATTTTAAATTAGGTTAGGTTTTAAATTAGGTTAGGGTAGGTTAGGGAAGTTTAAGATTGAGTTGAGTTAGGTTAGGTTAGGTTTATGGTGTGTTAGATTAGTTTTAGATAAAATAGAACAGGTTAGGTTAGGTTTAGTTAGGTTTTAAGTTAGGTTTGATTAGGCTTGGTTTAGATTAGGTTAAGTTAGGTTAGGTTCGGTTAGGTTAACTTTAGATTAAGTAAGATTATCTTAAGGTAGGTTAGGTTGAAGTTAAGTTAAGTTAACTAAAATTAAGTTAGGTTAAGTAAGATTAGGTTAAGTTATTCTACATAAAATTATTCTGATAGATTAAATTACATTAGTTTAAGTTAGGTTAATTTCAATTAAATTAAGTTTGGTTAGATTTGGGTAGGTTAGGTTAAACCCCGGTTAGATTAATGAACTTAGACTAAGTGAGAATCTCTCAACATAACTTTACACAAGTTAAATAAGATTACTTTAGGTTACGTTCAGTTAGATTTTTCTTTAAATCCAGAAAATATTGAGTAAATTTGAAAAATTTGAGTAAACAAAGTCTAATTACTTAAAATGAGACCTATTTTAAAAGATAAAATTACATAAAGCTAGCTGTCCCGTAAAACTTTGTCTATCGCCCTAAATTACATTTGAGTATATAATACTTGAGTATATATAACTTTTTTTTCTCGAGACACATTTTATATTAATATTATTTATTTGGTGTATATTGGGTTGCATACATTTAAGCGGATAAACAAATTTTGTTTCTTGTGTATTTAAGCGATTTTGAAGGAAATTTTAAAATTGCGTACTTTCCCTTCTCTTCTCCCTCCTCGTTCTTGATTGATTCTATCGATGTTACTTTACTATTTTGCCGATTTGTACCACTAAACTCTGCAACATCTACGCTTTTGCTTTCTCTCATTTACCTCCAAGGTTCCCCCAAGAAAAGCTTTTTGCCATGCTCCAGAGCGCTCGAACNTGCGCCTCCTTCTCAATTGACATCTTTTATTTGGATTTTTGTGAATCAACGTTAAAAACGTGAAACAATAATGATCCTCGAGACCGCGCACAATAAGCCCATTCTCTGCGGTTCTGTTCCCCAAAATCCCTGTCATATCTTCGGCCAGCCGTGCAATGTAATGTTGCATGTTGCGCGCACGATTAACATGCTCTTACATGTGAGCAGGCGAAATTTATTATTTGCGTTTAACGGCAGGCGGCTGTGCGTTTTGGTGACGAGTCCACAATGCCGAGCGCTGTGTACCATGATGGTGATGGCACATACACGGACATTACGTGCGTTTCCCCCAGCGTCGATGCATGTCCGAATGAATGAAACAAGCATGCAACGCGTGGCTTCAACACAGCAATCAATGCCAATTGTCAGCCAAATTTAATTCGAATTCGATGTCGCATTGTCGCCGCCCGTCGCGTTGGCCAGCGCAGGTGCACTCAGTTAATTGTTGGTTAATTTATATTTATTATTAACCCATTGTTGGACTACATGGAATTGCAATTGATTTTTTATCCTGATATATTCAATTAAGTTCGTTGAAGTGAGCCATTTTGGCAAATTCCTATTAAAGTTGTCTAGTTTAAGTATGACCAATGAGTCAAGAATACAGTTGAAACTTCATACCGGTCCAATTAAAGATTCAAATCAGTTGCCCCATAGCAGAGAGACAGAGAATAGAGATAGAAACATTCTATTTTGGAAATCTGTTCTAATGTTAGTATTTTATTTACTTGCTCAATATTTCATTAAAGACTTTCAGTCACTAAGTTTCCTAGTTAGATACATTTAATCCTAAACCTACAAAGCACCCAGATACGTCTAATTGGTAATTATCATAATTTGACGCTTGAAGTGAAAAACGCGACTTTAAGCTAAAGCCAGTGCAAGTTGGGATTTTCGACTGTAGGCGGACTATACAGCCGATTTAAAGTCATTATTAATTCACTTTAATTACATGAGGATAATTAACGCGCTGCGAGTGTGCGTTTTCAAAAGGGGCTGGCATTTCTTAAGCGTGCGGATGGCGTAAAACTTGTACAGCAATGTGGAAGCTTGTGGGAGGTGGGGCGGCGGCAAACCCCGACTTGGAGTCATCTGCGTCGACAATACCACAGCGGCGGCGGCAGACGGCAAACGCCGGAATCACGCGAGATGTGCGCTCGTCGACGCTGTGCGCCCGCGCGATTTGTCTGCGAATTTCATTTCGCGTCATAATAAATTTTTCTTAATTGCTGCGTAAATTAGAGAGCGATAGTGGGTGCGCAAGGACCACCAGCGGATGCCGGGCGAGTGGTTTTAAAGTAAACGCAATTATTTATCGGTGAGGGGTTTCGCGGTCTATTAGCGCTACATTTTGCTTCTAATAGCACACCTTAATCAGGCAACGGGTTGCACTTAATTCTCGCTGTCTCCACATACAAAAACAAACAAAACCAAACAACAAAAATACTACAATGTGAAACACTACAATCAATGTGAGTTTTGAGGAACAGTTCATAAATTCATCGTTCAAATTGCTTTATTAGTACTTTCGTTTAGCTCTTTATTAGTAGGTTTGGCCTGTACCGTGTCAATTGTGGTTCTTTAATTTTTTAATCTTTGAATACTCCAGATTCTTATTTGTGCTAATAAATATGCAATATAGAATAAATTATAAAAATTGGTCTAGTAGTTCTTGAGTTAAAAACGTTGTTACAAACAACACTTTCTATTATACGCAGAGAAGCTAATACTATTTCTAAATCTGAAAAATATATTTGGGTCTTGATGCCCTTTAGTGCCCTGATACAAGTGGAATCAAATAAACAATGTTTTTAGTTCTTTAGAGATCGTTCTTTCAAAATGTTGTCATTACAAATGAAGTGAAGAAAGAGAACAACAATGAATTTACGTTTTCAATTTACAAACTAATAAACGATAGTACCTTCTAAACTACTATAACTAGAACGACTCTTCTAGGTTTGTTCTATATAACTGAAACGTAAAGAACGAATAGATCTATAAACCCATCTAAAATGCCTTAAAAGAAATAAATAAAGAATCAAATATTGGAACAATTCATTTTGTTCAGCAACAGTAGAACGAATTATTTATATCAAACTGTTCAAACTGAATCAAACACTTCAATTGGAAGTACCTCATAAATTACTCTACTCTAAATAGGACACCCTAATTTACCACCGAGTAGAACCTAATGTACACAGCCCCATCTCCAATTAGGCCCCAAATAAGAACAAAAGCCGTTACAACAACAAAAGTGCCCCACCGCCGCACTGGAGGTTTATTCATGCAAGTCTTGTAAGCGGATTTGCAGCGCCTTCGTCTGGGTTCCAAGGAACAACGCGATAATTGAAAGAATAACATCAGCGGCTATTATTTACCGATCAGCGGTGCTCGTTAGGACCCAATTTGGCGTGGTAATGCGTTAAATGAAAATTCGACTAGCCTAGCGCAATGCATCAATGATGGTGTATTTACTCTCGGTAAGAAAATCGTTGTTTTCTGCTCCGGCTCTGCTTGCACACCGGAAGCACATTTGCGATAGCGTTGGCGAACATACGAGGATGACTAATGCATCGGCGTTTTCTATTAATGAACAAGGGTGCAAGTTCGTGCGGCGTTCCGCTCTCCCTATATTGGAATATGGCACCATCAACACGAATTTATCGACTGCACTTTATTAAACATTAAAGCCGTCTGGCGAGCTGCGCGCTGGGAGCGGAGCGCGTCTCACTTTGGGGTTTTGCTACCGCACCGCACACATTGGAATGAGGCATGCATCCGGCGACGGGCGGCCCCCGCCAAGAAGACAGCGTCCCGATGGTCATGAATTAAATATTTGCCCATTAATGGGCAATTTTTCCATCAACAACTGCAAATGCAATGAAATTATATCCATTATGGTATTGATCGCTTGATTACTAATTTACTTAGATAGGAACAGTTTGATGCCTGGTAATAACTCCCAATATGTTTTATTAAAGATCATTGTACGAATAGATTAGGGCAATGTGATTACAGCCAAACTAATCGCTACTTGTGATGTTTTGGACGCCTTACACGGAAAAAGATTATATCGCAACAAGTGATGATATGAACTCATATGGTAACTGTTGAACGTTATAGTCATGTTTCTGTGTATCTAAAGTTGCATGTTATGTCCTACAAACGTTGAAGAATTCTCTATATTCCCATAATGTAACTTAATTACTAACTTGCTCTTACAAAAACAATAGTATAACAAATAAGATTTTGCTTGTTTTGATAGAGAATTTTCAAAAGATTTTGATACCCAGCAATAATTTCTTATATGTGCGCCCAATACAAGTTTGCTCTTCCGAGGGCGTTGTGTTGGATTTACTACGTTGTTAATTTTCCGAGCACAACAAAAGAAAGACAATAAGAAAGTTGCTATCGTGTTGTTGGCGCCTCTTGCGCGCGGCAATGAACGATTGTGTGCGAAATGAGCTGCAAGTGGCGATTATGGTGATTAATAAGTGCGCTTACACCCTCCGATGTGCGCGCGCCAAGGCTTCGGGGGTAATAAAATTCCACAAATCCAGCTCTCGCACATCGCATCCCACCTCTCTTGCGCACGATTCATGTGTATATATCGGCGGCAGAGGAATAAAGCCGGATTATTAGTTTCGCGTTGCAAACAAATTAAAAACCCATCGGACCACAATACGAGCGACGAGGTTGGCCAGAGCTGGAGACAATAGGGGGAGCGCCAAGACCCAACACATTCTTCTAATTCTAGACGGGAAAAAACACGTAAGGAACAAACATCCACATACAGAGGAGGGGAAAGATAATCCCAAGAGTTACATAAGATTATTGAAAAATTTCTTTACTCTATTCCATCTACCTATAAATGTATCTAGAAGCAAGTGTTTGTAAGACATTTCATAACTCAAGAACAAGTTGACTACGATCAGGGTAGAAAATGTTTTTTCTTTTCTTTGTGTCGATATGCAGTTTGAAGAGACAGCTAGTCTACTATAAAACGTGTTCGACTGAATGGTATTAGTACGGCCATTATTTATTAAGCATTTATAATGAAATATTCAGTGATGAATCCGTGTGGTAGCAGTGCATGTGGTCAATCGTCATTAAAAGATAATACAAACTGGTCTGTGTCAATAATAATAAATCACGACAAAACGGAACAAACAGATATGTCGAACGAGCCATATAAATAATGTGGGAGACAACTTCCCGTAAGGGATGTACTTCATGGATATTAAATTTTTGGTCATTAATGTTCAATTCATTTGCATTACAGCTGAACTACAAAATTCAGACTACACTGTTCATAAAGTGGGACTACCTTCTCATGTGTAAAGACTCTAGGTAACACTGAGATGAAAGATGGAACAATAGAGTTGAAGAATCGGTAAAGTAAAATCAGACGTCTGTTCAGATGATTAGTTCTCCTTTGAATTATTTCTGATTGGTATCCTAATTAGGTCTATAAAATTGAATACTAGAATAGAGTAGCTCGATGTAGCTCAGGTCAGAGTCAAAAATGTCCAGATATATTATTGGTAGCACTTGGTAGCACTTGGTAGGAAAGATAGGTAAGTATGAGTTAAACATTTCTAGAAACGGAATTGTATCAGACTAAGACTTATCATTGGGACTATTTATTGTATATTTTGGAAAGAGTCATGAAGTAAGAACATATATATTTTAAGAGTAAACTGGAAAGAGTTATATATAAAAATGCTTATTGTTTCTTTTTGCATTGTTTTTTTTGGCGTTAATACTAGATAATGAATTTGAATTGTTTGCAATATTGGCTGGTTATTGAATTTCCAGTAGAGTACACGCACCCACACACATCCAGACGCCGCGAACGAATTCCACAAGTGGAAAATGGAATCACCAATGGTTGGCATCTAGGCAAACAGTGCGTAATTTTAAAATCGACATATCGCCATTCGAAAATTATTTATTGCGCTCGGAATGCGTGCACGCGATTGGTGAATGTGGTTGGGCACTCTGATGAAGCGCGCGTGGCACGCAGGTAAATGCCCCCCCGCGGCGCTGGCTTGATCTCTGCGTCGAATGAATCGATCAATTAGCCAACAATACGCGCCGGAATATGTTTGATCTAATAGCCGCTGTTATCAGCGGCGTGTCGCGATGTGGAATTTGCGCGTCGGCTGCATGCCAGCAGAGCCGCCTTTGTCGCAACCGCCAACCGCCCCCCTGATACACCCCAGCCCACGCACACTCTCACACACACATGTACACAGCACAGCGGAATGCATTAGAATAATTTGATTTTGTCGCGCGAACGGACGCGGTGGTGGTGGTGGTGGTTGGTGGTGGTTGGTGCCCAGCCAGCCGCTCGGCCACTGATAATAACGTTAATGGCGTGGCCGAATTTAATCGCGCGCCGGACGCTAATTCGCTCCGTGCAATGTGCTCTGGTGAGCATCATGCGGAGGAAGCTGAGCAAAAAGAAACGATTGTATACACCGATGGCACAATAGAGAAAACAAGCCTAAATTGTTTTCATATTTTTTCCCGCATTAAAACAAGCGCCATGAAAATTGTTCTAGTTTGAAGCAATCGTAGAAATCATAATCAATGTCAGTTTCCTGATTACTGTCATTTGCATTGTCTGGTTACATTATTTTAAGTATAGCACGATTATATTAATCATTTATCTGTATATATGCATGTGAATATGTAAGTGTATGTGTGCAGATGGCACCAAATTAGATGAGAATGTACATACGTGTATATGTGAGTATAATTCATCACGGTAATCACAGTTAAATTGAGGTAACATGGAAAAAAATCCGCCGCACATTTGTCTTCAATTAATTCCCGCCCGTCCATGCATCACTTGATTACGTCGCCGACACTGACACGTGGTCGCCTTGAGGGGTTACATGCTTAGTTGACGTGCATTGTCGATTTGTTACCTTCATGTCTTCAAATTACTCGAAATTAACAGCAAGCCAACAATGGGGGTTGTATGCGTAAACAAAGGGCTGTAAATATGCGCGGCGCCTAATAGAATTGTGTGTGTGCCCCCTCTCCCCTCTGCGGTTACTTGGGAAGCTTGGAAAAATGATGAAAAATCGATTCGCGTATTGGGCGATGTGGTCGCCGATAAATGTTTAATAAACGAGCACCGTCGCATAGTTAATGTCCTCCATTAAGTTTATTATTCACTTCAGTAATGCCCTCCTGATGCAATGTGCGGATGGCGGCGGCGGCGGCGGTGGTGGTGACGCCGCGGCGAGTGCAGCTACGAGGCGCACGTAAATGATGCCGGCATGCAAATGCATGCGCTTCTATTTTATTCAGTCGCGTGCGTTTGTTATTGCGTTTTCTTGTTGCCGTCGCCCGGCGGGGGGGTGGGCGCAAAACTGTGCCACACGCGGGTTTGGCATAAAACGCGGATTTATCCCATTGGGATGTGTTTTTATTGCAGATTATTGTACGCATAAATGATTTCATCACTATTTGTTTGACCAAATAACAGTTATTTACTTAAACGGGGAGGAGCTACGGTAACATGATAAAGGTGGGGCAATCACCTGGTAACCTAATGAAACCTGATTTGCTCAAGAATAGCGTGCGTGTGCATCAAAATAGCAAATATCTGTTTTACACTTAAAAAGGGAGGAGTTAGAGTAAAATGGTAATGGTGGAGCAAAAGTTGGGAAAGCATATTAATCCAGTTACAACTACCACTGTAATAGTCTAATTAGATCCGAAAGGCTTCTAATCCTTGCATACGTTAGTTTTTATTAGTAATTGCAGTCCGCACTTTTTATGCGTCGTTTGCATCCGCGCTACCCACGTTACGCTCGGCAAACTAAATTGAATATTACCGCGATGATAAATCTTGCCGCCCGACTTGAACCGGACCTGTTGGCGCAGCAGCCCCATGCCTGGCGGTGGCACGTATAAGATTACAATTCGGCCGTCGAAGCCTAAGATGATAAACGTGGAATTGAGTTCGACGCGTTCGCGTTTCCGCGTGAAGCTCGAGGCCTGCTTTTTAGCGTGCCGCAGCGGATCGGTCTCCCCTACCACCAGCCAGTCAAGGAAAATAGGGTTTAGCAGTTAATATATGAGTTGATGTCCACATAAATCTAGCAATTACAAACTCCGTTTTCTCCTCTGAGAACTAACTTTTGGTTTACTGAATTGAGGTACCATTTCAGGTAGTCTGTATCTAAAAGAGCTAAAAAATTGGAACAGTAAAATCAGACAATTCCCATTTAAGTATTTGTTGGCAAAACAGAGAAGACGATGCAGATCAAATCAAAGTCAGAAATATCCAAAAATGTTATTGATAGCACTTGGTAGAGAAAATAGGTAAGCAAGAGTTGAAGATTTTTGGAAACGGGATACTACCAGAATACAACAAAGATTGAAGGGACAAGGTTATAGAAAGTAATTCAGACTTGCTATGGGACTTCTGAAAGCAGTTTTTGGGAAGACAGTCATAAAGTACTTTTCTGTTTCTATCCAGTTGGCTACTGTTTTCTGCTCTGAGCTGGAACTTTGGTCCACTACTAATGGTACTCCTTTATCATTACACCTCACCTCATCCAAGAACAGTGACTCTTTAGTTTCTCAGTGTTGTTTTCTCTAGGGGGTAGTTTTTGAGGTCAAATTAAAGTCAGAAATATCCAAATATGTTATTGGTAGCACGTAGAGAAGATAAGTAAGCATGGGTTGAAGATTTTTGGACACGGGATACTATCAGAAAACGTCAAGAATTGAAGGGACAGGCAATAAGTTATAGCAAGTGATTCAGACTTGCTATGGGACTTTTAAAAGCAATTCTTGGGAAAGCAGTCATAAGGTCCCATTTGCGGTTTTTATCCATTTGGCTACTGTTTTCTGCCCTAAGCTGTAACTTTAGTCCACTACTAATAGTACTCCTCTATCATTGCCCCTCACCTCATCCAAGAACAGTGACTTTTTAGTTTCTCAGTGTTATCTGCTCTAAGGGGTAATTTTTGCTCTACTGAAATTGTACCTAAATAACCCGTTTGCTTCCAAAATAAAGTTTTTGTGTTTATACCTAGTTTGTAATTGATACCCACGCTATGTAGCAACTATTTGTCTGGTACGGAAATGATACGCCTCTATCAGTACATCCATCGCTTCATAGAACCGAATTTCCGTATATCTACCTAGTTTGTCAATGAACCCGTGTCTATGAATGCAAGAGTAGAAGTTTTGCAATTAAGCGAGAGTCTCGCGTAGTGGCGCAAGTTGCAAAATAGGAATAATATCTGAAACGGTGCAGTGTGTGCTTAATTGGGGCACTTTGCCGGCAGTGGATATGTGCGCTGCAGTGTATGCAGTATGTCGAGCAACAAACGCGAGAATGTGTCGCGAGTGTTGCGAGTCGGAGTGACAAAGGATAAGAAGCTGGGCGAGTAGAGCGAGACAAACTTTGCAACGCTTTGAACCCGTTACAACGTTCCATACCTTGCATCTGTAAAAGAAATCAACTCAACATGTGCCAAACTACACCTAAGTCAGCAAAAAAAACACCAGATTGTAATTATAACCAATAGAGAGCGAAATGGGAACTTTGAAAGAGTTCAGATTGGTCATTATCTTTGAATTATCTTTGAAATTGTCTATTTGGATACTCCTAAAACGTTTCAACTATAGCTGATAGAGGGCATTGCAGTTGATATTAGAAGCGAGGACAAACTACTCCGCGCAAGGCAAGGATGGCGGCAAACAATCTTAAGCGCACTTTAATTTCTGTTTACGTGTGAAATTCCCATTGCGAGAGTGGATGCTTTCGCTGGGGGTCCTGTGTGGATGGGCGCTCAGGCTGAAAACTAGGAACTCTGCGTGGCGGAGTGCCTACTTAGCAGAATTCTTGTTCTAATTAGCCGCGCGCCGAGTATTTTCAGCTAATTAAATTCGTATAGTGGCGTCATTTCCGGTTATATGCAGTCGCGGAATAAATTATGCATTTGTTTTTCTTTTCACCCGTTTTAATTACATAATAATTTCGTGGGAAATGCACGCTTAGGTTTAACAAATAAACAAAAAATGGGATTTAATTAAATTCTAGATCATTTCCTTTTTAAGTAAACTTAATTCAAATAAAGTTGTGCCAGGGTAGTTTATATTAAATATGAATAAACTAAGTTGTAATAGGTTAGAATAGAATAAGGTTATGTTGAGTTAGACTAAGTTAGAGTTAGGCATACAGAAGTTAGATTAGTGTAGTTTATGGTAGGTTAGAGTAGAACAGCTAATGTTTCGTTTATTGGCGCTAGGATTTAAGGGAGAGAAAAGTCAGAAGTTCCGCTTTTTAATTATCTTCAAATTTTGTTAGAAGAAGTTGTCTTAAGCACGTCTTATAATCACTATTACTATACCTGAAATCTAAATTTAACAACTTACCCCAACTTGCGGCAAGTTGTTATAAGATCTGTACAAACATAATTTGAGAAAATGCACTCGGTGTATTTATGGAAACCTTTTTCTACATTAATCACCAGTCTTCAATCATATGAAAGAATATAATTCTTATCAATCATCAGCAGGTTTATCAAAAACACAATTTAGACAAAAGTATACCTTCATACAAGTTTTGAGTATATTGATAAGTTTTTGCTCTATCTAGAATGATTCCAGTTTT
>JAODGA020009052.1:0-12718 GCA_027574885.2 Drusilla canaliculata | reverse complement strand
TCTCTATTCTTTTAAATTGGCATTATGTAAATGTTAATTTGTATAATTTAGAAAGTAGTAATTTCTTATTAATTATTTAACATACTTCATCAAATCAATATAATTAAAATAATATATCTATCTGTCAATATATTCTAATCACTATAGGGTAAAGTTGTTCAAATCGTACCAGTGCTTAAGTCGTACCACTTAAACTTTGAACAAACTACGGCGACAACAGCACATGCAATGGCAAATAATATACATCATTGTCAACAATGTTGATTGACGTGTTATTGTCTGCCATAAACAACCTTCGTTGTAAATCTTGTCATCAAGTAGGTTTATTTCAATTTCCTTATTATTTTCTACATATGTTTGGTAGTTAATCATGCAAATAAATAATTGAAAAAATTATGTTCCTTATTGAATATAAATAGTACTGGTACGCTATATATGGGCAACCGCTGGTGCTGGCAACAAAGTAGATAAAAATACATAGAAAATAATATACATTAATTGACATCTTGTTTAATAGAGTCTTTACGACAAATACGGTGGTGAAATCGGATTTAGAAAATATTGAAAATTGCAAAAGTTCTTGCATGTTACGTTCAGAGTTACGCAAGCTCGAAATTTGAAAGGTACGACTTAGGGGCTATATGTGGCACGACTTAACCCTCCGCCGGGTGCAATCATAAGTCAACCGAAACTGGGCGTACCCGTCCTGAAAGGTCACTTGCCTATTTTAGCTTTCTTTTGCAACTATAATTATTTCTTATCCAAATTTTTATTGCAAAATTACTAGGATTAATGGAAAAGAATTTGCTTAAATAATTATATAAAAATGTTTTAAATCTTGGTCTGTAGAAACAAGCCAGCACTCTTACGCGCAGCTAAATCACGGATCTTTTTTAGGACATGTATTCGATACTGGTCGCAGTATCCAAGCATGTGAATGCTTCAGAAACTGTAGAAATATGATTTTCTTCATTTTCTGAACCAATAGTTGATGAGGTGCTGGCATCAGGTTTGTAAGTCACTATGAAGTCTACAATTTCGTTATCCTGCATGAAAAAAATTATAACACAATCGGGCGCAAGTGGCCTTGCAAGTCGCACCCGTAGAATTTAAAGAACCACGCCACACTAAGAGGGGGCTCTGTGTTTACTTAAAGTTAGGCGAGTAAATGAAAAGCTAAAGCGATTGGCCTTCTCTGAAAAGTAAGAAACCAGTTTTCTTAATCATACCAATGTACCTTTTTCAAAATTTAATTTATTTTACGTGAAAGCATATAGATTTTCTAATTTTGTTTTGATAAATAAAAACAATATTAACACACGTTTTGAAATACACATTTAAATTCTATTTATTTGATAAAGCCTAATTTTTATACTAGTTTATTCTTAAGGGGTACAACTTAAGCAACCTTACCTTACCTACATTTTATTACTCGGGTCGAGTTTGTACAGTTTTCATTAAATCTGCGATACTCGCAGATTATGTTACTACATGACTTGGAAAAAAATGCCTGTGTATTAAATTAAATAAAAATAAATCATTTTTCGTATTAAAAAATAACCCGTTCAATATATTCAACGAGATGCAGTAGTATTTACTAAATAATGAAGCAATATATTTAAGTTGTTAAACATGTTGTTAATTTTAAAGTCGGATAATTTTCACATAAAAAAGTACAAATAAAAGCAAAACACCCGTTCTGCCATTTTACGACACCATTAAATTTCCTCCCAAACTGCGTCCAAATTCGGTTGGTTGCATTAAACCTTCATCAAGACCGCAATGCAATTGGGTGTTTTGATACTGAATGCAACAACATCTACCACAGCGACACGTAATGCACATTGTAATCGAAGCGAACCAACAAACGCCATTTATTTCGGCGCCCTTGGAAAGGACGCATTGAAGTTTTAATCCGGTCGCTTCGCTTCGAGCTCGTAAAAATGCATAATATGTGTTTCCACTGGCGCGTTCCTGCAGAAAGCGGAAAACATTCCACGATTCCACACAATAAAGCGCTCGATTTACATTTTGCGGTCGCCACAGAGATAAAATTGTCAACGAATGTATCCTCTCGCTGTTCGCATCCTAAATGTGTAAATTCGATACAGTCCATTTAAAATTTTGTTTATGATTACAGGAATACAAACGCCTTTATGTGCCGTATCAGGGGCGAAATTTCTAACCGATAGTGGGTGGATAGATCTGCGCAATCCAGTGGATACTGACGTACCGTTCAGATTATTCCGCGATGAAGGACGCACATTTTTACAAGTAAAACTGAAGACTGTTTAGCATTTTAAATATTTGCTTACCTATTTGCATTTTCTAGTGGGTTGGAGAACCGGAACTGCGCAACCGAATGGGGGGACGTCTCGTCCTCGTTCACTTGATGTGCAGAGAAATCGCCAATAGTCTTGACCCAACCCCAGACCCACCAACAATATTCACGCCATGTGTTAGTTTTCGAGTTGTTGGCACACCAATGAAATATTTAAATAGTAATGAGTATATTTACACACCACAAAAACACCTTTTAATTAAATTTATATTTCAGATGTAAGTGAAGTTGTTTTCGCCCCTGATGGACAATCAGACGACACTTCCTCTTCCGGATTATCCGTCTCCGAATATGTTGCCATTGGAATATGTTCTGTTCTCTTGGGCCTCATATACGTGGCTTCTGTTTTTTTATATCTACACATTCGAAGACGTCGCAGGGAAGACAAAAACAACCACGGAAATGACAACCAAGTTTTGGCAGAGGAAGGTGTGATAAAAAACAATCCATTGCTAAGTTTGGTGCGTCATTTTCCTAGCCCAGAAACTACATTCAGTGATACAAATAGTTCAGATACAGAAACGAATTTGGATTCAATGCAACAACATGAGGAAAGAAAGAAAAATGTAGGTTGTTTGTAATTAACATAGTACACGTAAATTATTTACAAAAATTATAGATTCAATTAGCATCTGTCGTCATTCATCCGCAATATCAACATAAATATGAAGCGCAACCAGCAAACCAAACTATGCACCAAGAATCTATTGAAAGGCATCCGGAGGAAAATGTATCGATTGTGGAAACAGTGGAAGGAAGGGAGGACCGACCTGATTCCGTTAAAGTTATTGGCACGGCCAGAAGAAAGCTTTATTTTAATCCAGCTTACTTCGAACCACATCTATTAATTGTAAGTATTAGTAACCGTAAACTAAAAAAATCATTCTAATTATGACATTACGTACTAGACACCGCCGCCTGCAGCAATTGAATTCCTAACAAAAATAAGAGAAGTGATTTCAATCGCAAAGCAAAAAATGGCCGCTAAGAAATTTACACCCAATTTACTCGGAATTCCAGAAGAAGATCCAAGTTATTTAGTTGAAGTCGGGTCGGAATTCTCAAAAACTGTCATCAATAGACGTGGCAGCAGCGTGAGTCTGAAACGAGAAAATAGTCGCAGGAAAACGTGCTCCGGATGTCCCGGCTGCGAACCGCAAGAGTTCAATTCTTTAAGCGGCAAACTTCCCCAGTATTCGACACTGGGCGCGTGTGAAAATTGCTCATTGAATTCGGATAGCAAACAGCAGAGCATTCGAAAGTGGCTCGAAGATGTCCCCATAATCAAACACACAGACGGGCCCAAATCACTGCAGCTGCAGTCGAAGAGCAGGAAAGTACGATCCCCAACACGTTCCCTTTCTCCGGATCAATTAATTACACCGCACATAAGAAAAATCGCTCCACGGCCAGCCGCTTCCGAGCCGACAATTGATTGCGAGGTAAAGTCAGCTTCGTCGAACCGCTCGAATCGGTCACGCAAGAGCAGCAGCACAATTAAAACCGTACGGAGCACGGCGCGACCCAAGGCCCCACCCCCATTGCCACCGACATCACTGCCAAAAGCCAAGCCCAAGCCAACACAAAAAGCGCAAAACATCTACGATGTGGTGGCACAACCCAAAGGCAAAGCACCGCTGCCGCCACCAGATATGATCCATGAGGCAATTATGCTTAGTCGGACAAAGCCGGAGACATCAAAGCCAGCGAGTATCAGTCACATCGATCAGCTAAAATTAGCAGCGAAAACCGAGTATGATGTGGACAGCTTAGAGCGTACGAAAAAAGGATTCAGTACACCGCCCGAATACGTCGATGTGTCCTCGTCGCAACCGAGTCCAAGTTTAAGCGGGGCTTTACCATTGGACGAGGAGTTGACTATGCAGAACGCTATAATTAACACAAAAACCGGTAACATGACTATTTCCAAGCTGAATATGGGCAGTGTCATTCAGAGGGACGACCACGACTATGAACTAATTGTGCTGAAGAAAGGTGCCAACGCCGGTAGTATATTCAAACTTCCGGAATTGCTGCAGCGCAAGAACGCTGGCTACAGTCTTGTCAGCGAAGTGTACGTGAATAATGGTTACAATTACAGCAGTCAGCCATCAACACCATCCGATTCTGATAGCTCTACTCTCGAAAGAGCCCCTAAGATTATCTATGAGCCTAACAAACCGGGGCATCTGCTAATAGAAGTTGAAGACTGTCCGGATAATTATATACGTGCTGAAGAATCCGATGCGTTTGAGCCGGACACACTTGATCGTAAACCCAAAATGAAACTCTACAAACGTATCGACGGTGAATTCATCGACTCGTTAGAAAGACCCAAACCAATCATGCTTAGAACGAATGGAACATTCAAAAAAGACACAAACGCTCTAACACAAGAAGGTATCAACGAAGCTTTCGAAAAGAATTTTAGTAGTTTAAGAGAAATATACGAGGCAAAAACGAAAAAAACCCCTACAACTGACTTGGAGGAAGACTACGAGGGTCGCATTTTAACCTTAGAAGAGCGTCATGCGCGAAGACAGCGCAAGTCCCCGGTGCCCATTCCACCGGATATTATCCCGCCCGATATGAAAGAAGAGGATGTGCCTATTTACGAGCATCCGAAACCGCCACGTCCTGTAGAGTCAGCTAAACCGCCACTGCCTCCAAAAAACGGCACACTGAAAGCCAAAACGCAGGCAAAATACACCGACGTTAGCATACTAAACAATTTCATACATTCCGAGGATGTAATCTTCAAAAATGGCATCAACAATCAGCTGATCCTGCAGGCATCCATTACAAACCATGTCCCATGTGCTGTGGACCTTGTGACCAAACCGAAGAAGGTCTGGAAGCGAGTTATTAAAGTGAAACAAGACGACAGCGGATATTTGAGCACGGATTCGAATGAGTCGCAGCACAAAAAGAAGGCAGCACTTTGTAGCGCCGGTAGTGAAACAGATGAAAGCTTAGGAGACGGTCAAAGTGAATCCGGAGCAGAAAGTGTCGAAACACATTCCGTATTTTTTGGCAGTTTTCGGAAATCTACAAACGTAACGAGCTCTCTGGATAGCGGCATGGGATCAGACTCCAAACGTTAAAAACATTCTACAACATTCTCCTAAATAATAGCCATATTTACTGTTAAATTATTGTAGACCGGAATAGCTATATTTTCGATAGTACTTAAAATAAATTAGCTTTTAAAGTAATTGTAACTTTTGTACATATCTCACTAAATGTGATTAGAGTTAATAGGCCGGACGTGCAATAATGTAGAGCAATCTACAGCAATATTAGATTTATTTATTACTAAGTATAAGCCAAACTAGAAGTAGCAATGTAAATTAATCACGGCTAATAGGCCAAATTACTTTAAGACAACAACGTGCAATTTCCAGTGCAATATTTTTTCTCTTCTGAAAACTGTTGTGAAAACCATGCTCAATTAGACACGATTTTTGTGATAGCATTGTGCAATAATTGAAATTGTGTGTGCATTATTCATAAGCCAGTAAACGTAGCAAGCATGTTAAGTTAGTCAGGTACATGTTAGATAACATTATCAAGCTAGATATGATAAAATGTTAATACGTTTAGTTAAGTTTGCAAAAAGAATTGAAAAACTGAACGCAATTGCTTCAACGTACCTGCTATAAAATGCAATTGTATATAAACGGGCTATGGGTAAAATCGTTTAGTGCAAATGGGGGGAAGGTGGTGGCATTAACGTAGTTTTCATTATTGTTATACGTAGACAAGACTGAAACACTTTAGCAAATTTAATATATTATCGTTAACAACCTTGTTATATATGTTTCCCAATTTATTCATAAACTACAAAACTTTTTTTAAAATATTGTATTGGTATTGTTAATTTAATCATTATAGTTTTTCCATATTTTTATAAAATGTTGTATTTTGAAGAGTTTGTAAATATTTATAATAAATCTGTTCTTTCGTAAGACTTACGTATTTATTCAAGCAATAAATTGTTGATGGTAGAAATCAATGGTTGCCTCAAGTTGAGTGAGAGAATTTCGCATTCCGAGGTACTCCTCGCTCACATCGCATTCGGCAGGAATGTTCTTATTTCCGACAACATTCCGATGAAAATCGATAACACTATCAATTTGCTGGAGCAGGCATTCGCCGAATTTTTTAACGCCCTCATCGATCGGCGCCGGTTGCTGTGATTGCATGCACGTCTGCGAAGAAAAAATCTCCTCATCCTCGGCTTGTTTGTTTTTCTTCAGCAGTGCTTTGCACTTCAAAGGTAAAATTTGCACGCCTCTTATAGACAAATGCATGTGACGCACAACATTTCGCAAGTGTTCCCTATCTCTGAAATGATACTGCTTGTAACAGAAAGTTGGCAAAGTTGGTGCGCGCAAAAATACCTGGCATAAAATGTGGCCAAATAAACGCCATCCTCCTCGATGTATGTAATCAGACATCCCCGCAAATGGGGCGCATCGGCGCAGAGCAAAAAGTACATCCGATTGTCAAATTCAAAGTCTCTGCACATGCAGTCAATGACGAGGTAGTCTTTAAGCGCGCCCATCGGCTGTGTGATTGCGAGCGTTATCTGCACGCTGCAGGCGAGTGCCGCCAGCACCGCGTCTACGCTGGCGTTAATTAAGTGTGCGTTTTTAATTTCGTGAGCGCCGCTGTTCATCTCCTCGACGCTCATGCTGAACGCGCCCAATGCGAGCGCGCGTCGGGGGCGGTTGCGTGCGCTCTTTGTGTCCGCCGGGTGCGGATTTGCATGTGCGCTGTATAAGAATACAGCGTCCGCCACGTATTTGTCCTCGTATGCGAAGGCAATCGATTCGAATGCGACAATTACGCGCATTTTGGTCGCAATTTGCGCGCTCGTTACGAAACTTTTCGCATCGCTCGAGTAGGTCATTAGCGTATGTTGTGCGCTGATTATCGGCGACCACTTTAACGCCACGTCGAAGTCGGTGTAAGTGCTGTAAATTAAGCAAGGTTGTGTGAAGTGTTACACCCTATTAACACATTTACATAATGATGCTACAAACTTCTAATAAACTGGTGATACTATGCGATTGTATCTATTAATATAAAATGTAATAATGTAATGGAAACGTTTATGAATCATTCTAACGCACCTGGCGAACTTCGTCCCGCCTCAAAAATAATTAATTTTGTGTTAATTTTTTAATTAAATTTTGCACAAATGTGTAAATTCTTACAAAAAAGAGAGAAAAAAATCCACCCCTTTCTCGTTCGAGAAATGGAATTTGCAGAACTCCATGTTTTTCTATTAAAAAAAGCAAAAATAATAAACTTTAAGTAGATCAGATCTTTCCCTTTCTTCCGAATTGAGATGAATTTTCAATAATGACAAAATACGTGTGTATTTATTGATGAACGAAATCCCTTTATAAATTTTCACCCCACATTTCATCCCCTCATAAATATACTTTCCAAAAACCCATCCTTGAGAAATGTTTACATTATAAAATGCACAGCTACAATAAAATCAAACTTTTAACAAGGACTGTTAAGCTGTTATATACCTATATAATTGATATAAATTTCTTTCTGCTATAAAATGTGAAATAAGGGAGAAAGAAGTTAAAAGTGCAGGAAGTAAGCTGTGTTAAAGCAAATATCAAAAACACTCAAAGATAACTTGAAAATGTTCCTATTATATTTGATGCAGCCACATTACTGGCTCTAGAGACGCAAACCTAAAGGCAGTATGTCACTGATCCACCAGCACCACTTGAGTCAATATTTTATTGTTTTCTACTTTTTAGTGTTAAGGATGTAAGAGTTTTAGAAATGTGTTTGACATATATCCAGAAATATTATTTATTGCAAGTTTAACCATTTATGCAGAATGTTTTAGAGAATATAATAAAAAGTTGTTTTTGAAATGGGATAAAAAGCGCCTTTTAATCGGGGTCAATTGTGTTGCGGCAGTACACAAGAAAATTCAAAAGAAAAAAGTGCAAATGAAATTAAACAAAAAATGAAAAAACCGAGAACCCTGCTAAAAGAAAAGTTCTTCACAAGAATGATGAAAGTACCGATAAAAAAAAGTTCACAATGTTTTTGCATCCTATGTCGTGACGCTTATTCGAACTGCGCCTGGAGAAAAATTGATTGAATTCATCGTACGTAAGAAGTATATTTGCAATATATGAATATTGAGAGAAATATATTAGTGTTTTACATCTATATCTATTTCAGTTTAAGAATAAATTAAAATTTCATTACTAATAGCGTTCTTTTCTTCATACGCTCAAAAAACGATATTGTGTCTTAAATAATTCAACAACTGATAATAAGGGAGAGTAACCAAAGTTGGACCGTTGCCTTGAATGGACCACCATTGTAACTTGAAAACTGTGAAGTAATGTATGCTAAATATAAGCAACTTATGTTGCGTAGTCCCCAAAGAACACGATATAATGAATTCAGCTGGTTTTTGAACAAAACAAAGCAAGTTTCTGTTTACAGATTAAAAAGTGTAACCAATTTCATTATTATATCATAAGACAAAAAATGTATACTTTTATAGTTGTATAAAATAATCGTATTGCTAATAATTCTATACAAATTATTATAAAGCATAAACTAAATTAGATTAGAGTTGCTGAAAGCTCATAGTGGACTGAATACAGTCATGTACAAAGTACTGAGTTTAAGCCAACATGAATGTCATAAGTGACAGTGAAAGTGATAACACTATTGTCGATGAATGTCAAACTAGCACCATCAGCAATTTTGAAAACGTTCACTATGAGGCATCACCGCCTCCAATACTGAATCCACTGCCAGGACCCTCAAGCTAGAGAAAGACAAAGATAATCCGGTGTATCAAATGTTACATTTGAGTGCACACAAAATGTGTTAAAGTGAGCCCAAATATCAGAAAATATAATTGTATAAAAGTGGTCAAACCTGAGAGACTGATTGCCTTAATTGGACCAAACACGGAATTTCTTTTCATGTATTTTTTATGTTATGAATAATATTTTCAACATTATTAACTATACTAACATTTAAGCAATACTAGTGCCTTTTATACCCTAATATCGTTTTCATCTAAAATATTTGCAAATTCACATAAAATTAAACAACGCCAAAACGGTCCATCCTAGCCCACTTTCCCCTATATTATATTAAGCATAAATCATTTCGTTCCATTGTCTCGCCCCATATATTCTATTTCCACACGAGGTGCGACGCTAGAGTTACCTAGTCATCCACTCGGATAATGAGAAGTGAAAGCAATTTAGTGAAAAAAGCCCTGCTTCCCGAGTGTCGCTCTCCAAACAGCACGCACGTTTAACCTACACCGTCTGTTCCCAAACCAAACAACATAATATGCCATGAATAAATTATAACCAAGAGAAAAACAACGCTACACCATTATAAATATTAATAAGTGTCGGTAATGCCATAGAAACAATATTTTTGTGTGATGTTTTCAAAGATAACGCGATTTTTTGCGATATGTAAGCTGTCGCGTATGTAAAATAGATTTCAGCAGGAAGTGGGCGCTGTGCTTGGCAGCGTGCGAATGCAGAGCAGAACGCGGCGACACAATGCGAGCGAGCGCATGCCCTCCGCAGTCCTTGCGGTGGCAGGATCGACCCGCTGCAGGACGAGCGCACGGCCGGCGGCGCAACGCACCGCAGCGCAGTCACGCTCGCGCCGCCGCTGCCGCCGCCACGCGCCACCAATTCCGCATTCCCGTGTGCGCTGGTGTTATCCTGCTGGCGTGTCGCAGGATTACACATAACCTATCGTAGGGCAAACGCGAGCGCACGATGTAGCCGCTGTCTCCTGCAATGCGAAACACGATCGCGGACGGCCGACAACAACCGACACAACACGCTGCGACACGGTTTAGTCAAATTGCAACAAAACGCGATATGTAAATAGCACACACACAAAAATGCCGCACAGCTTCTAATCAAAAAAAGTTTTGCAATTCAATTAACACAAGTCTTCCAAAGTTAACATTAACTCGTGTATTAAACATTTCCGAGCCACGCAAGTGTTAAACATACATACATCTTAAAATAGCGTAAACATTTTATAATCACAGCTTTGACGTGCAATTATCTAAAAAAAATCTAATATATTAAACTTTAACGTATAGAACATACCTCACTTGTGAGACCTACCATTGTGATTTCCATCATTTTACAACAATAACTCTTAGGTAAATACAACTCATATGTAGGTAAATATTATTCTAACCTAGTTTCAGTTCTATTCAATTAGACAACCAATGCTGCATCGCAGTTTGAGCGTGTGCAGGACAAGCGCGGACAGAGTGCAGCAGTGACTGATGTCCGATCTACACAGGTGCGCGTGATGAGATACAAGAAGCGTAAGCGCGTCGCCACGTGGAAAGTGATACGAAGATGCGTGATATTCTTCACGGCGATATGCGTAATACCGGTGCTGCTCGTCTTGCTCGTTACGACAGATCAATATATGCGGCCGGTGCGTGCCGGCAAAACAACATTCGATAGATCTGAGGTAAATTTTTCAATTTGTATGTATATTTCGATTGTCAGCGAACAGCGCGTGTCAGTTATTGCTCACGAGGCGCGTCCATTAACGTCTGATGCTATAACAGTTTCATGGATATTGTCATTTATTCAATCAAAGTTCGATTCACTAGATTTCAAGGAAAACATCTGAAACATCCGATGACAAATATTTAATGTTTGACAACCAGATCAAATACAAATATTTACTAAAATACTAACAGACCCGGCAAACTTCGTCTCGCCCCAAATCATAGTCGATTATAGCGCTAGAATCGGAAAATGGAAAATTCTGAAGACACTAAAAAGTAATATGGGCACGTCGACACTTATCTTCTGCGTGTTCTGCTTGCGATTGAGTAGCACAGAATTGGGATTGTTTCCTTGTGTTACGGGTTCTTCACTCAATTTTTGATCTTATTGGCGGCATAAAAACAATCGATTTCCTAAAAATTAACAATCATAAATTTGACTAACCCGCTCTCATGAAATAAAACAACAATGATCTTACCAAAAAAATATGATATAATACCCGATAAAAAAAATAAAGTTGAAAATTAAAAATTGCTCAGAACTCCATTAAATTTTAAGATTTCTACCGTTTGTGGATGCAATACACACAACTCGATTATCAGGAAATAGTGAACTTAAACTCAAACTTTCAATTTAATACCGGCGATACAAATTGCACGTTTGCTTAACGAAAATGACAACCAAAAAGTACACCTGTCAAAATGCGCAACGCCTAAGTCAACGCAAAACGCCATTTTTCTGTTTGTTTCATTCATGATGACAGATGAGCGCCTTCTTTTAATTATTTCGTTATCTACTCCATCTAGAATTCAAGCTAAATGAATATTTTAATAATGAATCCTCAAATCATGCTGAAATAGTACTTTGCGCAACAAGCTAGGAAAGGATTTGCAGTAGCGACGTGTGTTTAGAGTGCGAGCGAAGCGAGTACTATAAATCACAGAGCAAAGTGCAAATGTTTTGCTGGCAAAGTTGTGTACAATGTTTCTTCGCTTAACTCGTCTGAAAGATCACTTGACACAACCTAGAGTATATAAATTATGCAAAGTACGGACTGTGCACATAATTTGAACAAAAATTTATAATTTTAGAGGCTGATGTTGACATTCCGTTATAACTTTTAGCCGTCGTTTGACGTTTTAAGGTTATAGTTGCATATCTGCCAATTAGGTTCTTTCTACAAGGCAGCGTTCAAACCGAACTTGCGTTAGGTGTAACGTGTTGTTTATTTATATTAGAATGAGAGCGTCAAAGCGTCTCCTAGTGTCCTAGCAACTTACGTGCGCAACAAAAATTCGCATTCCATTTAGATAAAAATCAATACCAATTTGTTTTGAAAAAAACACTTTTATTCTGCTTTGTTTTGGATGTTTATCGTCACTTGTTAACATAAATAGGCGTTATTACATTGTTTATTGATGACTATTATCTCAATTTCGGACAAGGTTTGCAAAATCAAATTCCTCCAGATTTTTCTGAGTTTGTCGAGTTCCCACCCAATTTTTTTTATTTTTCTCTTCAAAAAGCCATTCCCGAACAATCACACACTAAATTCCATACCAAAAATCAATTTTCTATATTTCCAAATGTTCCGACTTTTCCGAAAGATTTTCCCGAACATTTCTCAATTGCATACATTTTTACTTTCGTATATATAGATATAATAATTCAAATAATGCTTATTACATTTAACCAAGTTATGTTAAAAGAAAAATAACAATGTTTATTTTATTAACTAAAATTAAAATTATTTCGATGTTAAAAATAGATAACGCCGAACTAAAAACTGCGCAGATTT
>JAODGA020009051.1:0-11255 GCA_027574885.2 Drusilla canaliculata | reverse complement strand
TGCCAACTTAGGATGTTACTATCTTGAAAAATTGTAAAAACCTTTCAAGGATATGCTGTGGTGGTAGGAGTAATCAGTAATTGCTTATAAAAGGTCAGAGATTAAAGATAGGGCTTTTCATCTCATTGCAATGTGGTTCCATTAAGGGTTACCTACCTTTTGTATATAACAAATTTTCAAAATAATACAAATTGTGATCTGCATTGATATAATTTATCAATAGTAGAAGGTTGAGGTGCGCTTGCATGTTATTAAAAATCTTTAAAGTTAAAATTCAAACTTAAAAATCAAACTTCAAAATTAAACTTCAAAATCAAACTGCGCATTGCGCAGGCTTATCCTCTAGTATGAAATAATAGATTACCTCATGTAGGTAACAGAGTAAAGTAATTTACAGGAAAGCCTGAACTAATTATAAGTAGAAGAGAACGAGAAACCAACTGATTGCTTTATTTAGGAAGCAGGAATTTTCTGTATATTTGGATTAACGACGCGTTGTTCGGATAACTGGTGATTCGCATTAAGGAAGTTGTACTGTATTTATCAATATCAATTATTCATCTTTTTACAACTTAGAATAAAAAGAATATAAAATAGAATAAGAAATAAAGTATGTAGTTTAGATATATAGTTATTTTTGCAAAAACTTTATTTACACTGAGACAATAGGACCAATAGCTTAATTATATTGCAATTTACTTCGACATAGAGTGATCCACAAAGCTGTTGCATAAGTAACAACAATTGGGAACTGTATAACACTGTTGTTTGTTTACTTTTCGCAGTTGTGTAATTTAATTTTATATATTTTACATGCACAGCAACGGATTCAGTGCTTGCTATTAGGTTTACTATCGCAGTAAAAACAAATTGTTCCAATAAAACCGAGGGCGATTTGCATTTATGGAACATGTCGTTCAAAACAACCGACTGCCGTGTGACACGGGTGCATAGGCGGCAATAATTGGGAAATCGCGCTGGATCGCAGCGAAATCGCAGAGCTTCTCTTGATCGAATTTAGCACTAACTGATTATTGCCCTTCTATGCGCTGATGTGTGATATTGTTTGTTTTATTTGCTATTTGCGTTGCAGTTTACGGTCAATAAAACTTGCGTAGATAAGTCGTAAAAATGCAAGGATTTAGATTGTAATCCTCAATTTATTTGTGTTTCTTCTACCAGTCGTCAGTGGGCGCAGGTAGACAGCGACATCTGTCAACGAGACGTTGTGAACGCAGATGCGGGTTGCCTGGCAATCGCACCACAGCATCCGATGATGCTGTGATGATGTGATACTCGTTGATGATTCAACATTGCCCGCGTGCAAACATGGGAGAATAGCTGTATGGCTTGCCATTGTCAATGTCCTTTGCAAACATTTGCACGACCGGAGTAAGGACGCATATCGCGCAAATAATGGAAGAAATAAGCCATGCTGAAAATGGCTACAGAAAACTGCGTACTTGGATAATCGCTGTAGGCGCTCATTACGTTTATTATTACGTCTTAGAATGGATATTGGTGTGCAATATACCTATCTTGTTATTAGTGCATATCAATGTAACAACGAAGAGTAAAGTTGTTTAAGTCGTACCAATGCGTAAGTCGTATTACTTGAATTTTGAACAAACTACGGCGATAACAATACTAAGTTGCTTTTTGTATTGTTATTTTCCATAAACAAACATTGTTACAAATTTTGTTTTAAGATCAGTTTATTTCATTTTTTGGCGTGTTTGGTAGTTAATATTGAAAGTAAATTAGTGATAAAATTATGTTTCTTATTAAATATAAATTCTGTAGAATTTATGTAATTATTTGGTCAAAACAAAATCGTATTAACTTGATTCAATATTGAGTTATGTTTACTTTTAAATTAGAATTTTGCCGTGTCGTAAGTCGTACCTATATGTGTTATGTAAACAGATTTATAAAACATACGTTTTAATTCTTATTGTTGCTTAATTGAATTTGAAATTTGAAAAGTACAACGTTGGTTATAAGTGGTACGACTTAACAAACCGGTTGCCTAAGTCGTACCGATGTCATTTAAAAAAGATTAGGTTATTCTACGTGAAAGATATATAGTTTCTTTCTTAAGAGGTACGACTTAAGCTACGTCTTTCTTAGTGTTTTTGGAGTAGCAGAAATATTTGCATATTTTGTTGAAGCTATTTTATATTCTTTTGTTTTGTCTTCTTAAGATAAGTCTGCATTGCTTCAAACTAGAGCAATAAATTAAGTTCAACTAATAGTGAAAATCGAAAGCATGCCAACATCCACCGCGTGGAAAATCGACAACACACGGTCGTTACGCGCTTTTTACGACGTGTCTGTAAACGCAAGAGGCGGTCACCGCCGCTGGCAGATTGGTGCTGCCGTAGGGCGGGCTCGGGCACCAAGTTCAACTTAACCGCGGAGTTCATGAACTCGGCAAGAAGTTACAAGTTTGGGTGCAATCGACGTACATCCCGCGCTCGGTAAGTTTTCATTTTCGGCGAATATCGCGAGCGATTGTAATTGAATTCTCGTGTTTGACCATGTCTTCTCGAAATTTCGGCATGGCACTGTGCGCATACCCAATGCGGCGCGTACGACGGAAATTTTCGCCTGCGTCGGAATGTTAAGCAAGATAAATGTACCACAATTGCCAAAAATGGCGTTCGACCAGCTCCAGCGGTGTCGTGCGTCAGAGGAGTGCTGGTCTTACGGCGTGTTTTCCAGCCTCGAGCGGCGCTAGATACACACGCTTTGAGCATGAAAAATAGACCAATAAATATGGTCGGTGAAGAAGTACACCACATACGTTGCGGTTTTTTTTTTGTTGGTTTTGTAACGCGCGGAATACTAAGCACACGCCGACGCTTGTGGAGGCGCATAAATTTGCCTGCGTTTAAAGAGGATTTAATTTAAATTGCTATTTTTTTGGTGGTTTTTGAGGTGGATTTTCGCATACGTCGAGCTCCCAACATCGATAAAGATCTTTCGCATGGTTTACAGTATTCATGCGTGTACCGTACCGTTTATCCGGTTGCGTCCATGCGGAATGCTTAAATCTTGCTCTCGTTGAAGTCACCCACGAAACTCTTAAATAATATTTTAGCATATTTTTAGTTTTTATCCTATTTTTATGCTATTCAAATAAAGTACTTGTGAAATATAAAAAAATTGCTCAGGTTTTTATTGAAATTTGTTTTTTTAGATTTACGTGTGATTTACGACTTCCATCTGTTAAATATTCATCAATAAGTAGTATTACGATATTATTTCAAATTTAAAATTTACATTTTTAAATTACTTTAAAAAATATTTAAAGATTATTAGAATAAACTAAAAACCGTTACATAAAGTTGCCTGTGAGACATTGAAGAATTACAGATGTTTGTTACCCTTCCCACACTTCCACTATCATATTCAATTCTTTGATTGACTGCATCCAAGATGCAATTGGCAATTTCAAGAATAATGAATAATCATGTATTGGTCAATTAAAGACAAATTATTGAACAATTGATTGAATTAAATTGAAAGAGAAAATATGACTGTTGATTGAACTAGAACCGACGACCTGTGCAAGATGAAGATATGATAGTGGAAGTGTGGGGAGAGTAACAAACATCTCTAATTCTTTAATGTCCCACAGGCAACTTCATGTAAATTCAAGGCTTCCAGATCTATGCATTGAAGGAGAGAATATGACACCAATCTGCCTCGTTCCCATTACCGGCTCTAGACTAGACTTGCACAGGTCGTCGGTTTAAGTCCGATCAGAAGTCATATTTTCTCTTTCAATTGAATTCAATTAATTGTTCAATAATTTGTCATTAATTAAACACAACATAATTATTCATTATTCCTTGAACTGCCAATTGCAGTCAATCAAAGAATTGAATATGATAGTGGAAGTGTGGGGGAGGGTAACAAACATCTGTAAAAACCTTTAATTGTTTAAAATATTTCTTTGTTTCATTGACAACCACTTAGTAACTTATTGCTTTAAAAGCTATAGCAAAGAAAGGTTTTCAATCGACTTTCGGGGAGGTCCAACAAATAAAAACCAATCAAGAAATCTCAAAAATCCATCCGTATCGTTTGTATGCCAATTACAGGTAGCGGCAATAAATTAAGATACACTACACATGGTTTTATGAACTCATTGAGGATGGATTTCTACACTTATTGTGTGTGCAATAAATATCCATCAGCGATTAGATAAGTTCCAATTTTATTTGCAGTCATTCGCTGGTTGATGGCTTGTTTATCGCAATGGATGGGTCTCGGGGTGCGGAATAATCGTGTCGTTCATCGCGTCTTTTTCGGCACGAACCATTTTATTTTATTGAGCCACGTTCGACGCAACTTGAGGCGCTTGGAGTTTTATGCGAATAGTTTTGCATGTTGGGTCGAAGAGCAACATGTAATTTTAACGTAAAAATTTGGAGAATGGTGCAGTTTATTGCTTGTTCGGAGTGCTACCACGGTGGTTTTGCGGATGATTTTACGACATTTTATATTTCAGTTGATCCTTGTAGATACTTGTAAATCAGTGCAACAAGATGAATTACATGATGGGCAACATTAGTGCGTAATTTGTATACAGTCAGAGCACATAACTCATTCGTATTAATTACCGTGCTAATTAAACACATTAAACGAACACCGGCGGCGCTGCGGACAATGTCAAGTGTGCGTGTACGTGCGTCTATCGATATGCGCGGCGCGCAATTGACAAATGTAATGCGTGAATGTGACATTACATTACACACATTCGCGCATCACATTACAACATTTACGTGCCGATCATGCGAAACGTGTAACGTTCATCCACTGTATTGTTTGCCATTGAATTTGCAATTGATAACTGACGCACAGTCAAATGCTCTCAATTTGGAATGAATTCCATTGTTTTCAATTTAATTAACACACATTGATGTAATATACACATATATTTAAAGAATGCTGTTATAAAATCGACAAAAATCAATTTTAAAATATTAGTAGTCATAACGTGCAACTTTACATGCACTACATTGTAATGTTCAACAGTTACGATATGAGTTCATATCACCACTTGTTGTGATATGCCTTTGATCGTCTTCTTTTTGGAAGACCTGCAATACACTAAGAATGTTTGTTTACCTGTTATGTTAGAAACAAAGTTTTTATAAATAAATAACCTGCCAAAATCTCTGCCAACTTATTTTAGTAATATGTTTGTCATAATGCTTAATGGCTTCATAAGCACACTTTTTTTTAGCAACTTTTTTTCTTGTAAACATTACAATAATGTCTCCTGATTGCACAATTGCAACATAGTCTAACTGAGCTACATTAAACATACAAAAAATTGCAGAATTATGTTTCAATGATATGTGCGATTGTAGCTTTAATAACAACCCATGATAGTTTGTTCCAGTACGCTCTCCTCATTTTTTGCACCATAATTGTAACATTGTTGTCGGTATTATGAGATAAATACGTAAACGCTTGTCTTGAATCAATTTAACGCAAATTTAACTGCTGAAGATTTTGGATTCATTACAAAGCAAGGCAAAATTTGCCCTGTACGTTGAAGAACACTTGTTGCTTCCGACGATATTATACTAAATAAAAAATAATAGACCAATAAATCTTCGAAGGTAGTGCTTCAATCATAATTACGACGGCTAATTGTTTCACTTAATTGGCCATCGCACGATGTCTATTCGAAGCGCTAACGACGACATCAAATCTTGTTTGCTTACAATGCGCCACTGTTTGCTTTTGCACGACTTTATTTCCAACATGCTAACGTCCAAAATCTGCCAAAATAAAGAAGCGTAATTGTTAACAAGAATACAGGAAGAATAAAGTAATTATTCGTCAAAACCATAAGTTATAAACGACCGCAAACGACTACGCCAAACAAGATGAAAAACACAGTAATGACATAATAATGAATAATAAAGTTTATATTCAATTTGTGTAAATTGCCTAGTAGTGCGTGAAGAGGATGCTTGTGAAGCGCTAATCTCGTGTTAGTGATCACGACTCGTAAATTCAAATTACTTGGAGATGATGTACAAGGGCGCATCTACAGCGTGCTTTTCATCATCCGCATTGTTTTTGGCAGTAGTGAGGTTAATTAACGTTTTCCGTTGACCTAGCGTTTTTCTGCATTTTGAACTCATATCCATATTTGCGGAAGATTAGACCTATAATACAGCAATTGTTAATTTATGGTTTATGATTTCAAAAGATTTCATTGTAATTATATTCAGCAAAGAGAATATATCTTTGGTTAGATCAGACTAGGCTGAGTTCACTTCTTCTCGTCACGGTTAATTATAACATAATTAAAGCTTCCCCTATATATCAATATTTATAGAAAAAAGTAGCCAAAGTTGGACCGTTACGATGGGCCACCATCGTAACTGTAAAGTAAAGTAATCCTAATATATGCAACTTATGTAACTTGATAATAAATGCTATTTACTTACCTCGTGAACGTAACATGACTGCGTAAAATTTCTTGTTTACTCTTGTTACAACAATTTAGATAAAAGTTTCATTTTTGGCGTAAAATTCTACAAGAGTAATTTGATGCCAAATATTGTACATTTTTAAAAATAGCTTAGAGCTTTATATTCTTATCCATCTCTTAAATTATGGGATATGCTTTGAAAAGGTCATAAATAGCAGAACAAAGTAAGCTTCTGGTCTATGAAAACTGTCGCTAATTTACTTACAAATAAAATTTAAGTAATTACTATTGAGAGGTTAATTGGGTTTAAAAAAATTGCGTACAGTTTCTGTATACATGGCTAGATTGTGTTTTCAATAGTTTATCTTGCTTAAAATTGTACTAATCATGTTTTAAATATAATTTGAATATCTTTTTTGTATCTAAGTTCAGTTCACCTTCATACTAAGTGATAAATTCAGTATTCTATTTAAAATTGTAATTATATGATGCATAGTGGTGATGCGATACAACCATCAATTACTCACACGATTATAAATATTACTTACCAAATAATGCACTACGATAAATGTGCAACAGCTCTATCAGTATCTTTCAGCATACGATTGTGTTGACGACATGACCTAACTGATTTACAAGTGTAATTAAGCGCAGTTGGATGAAACAATCACAATACCTTAGCGCACATGTGGGCGTTGCGTTTCAAAGCCTTAGTTGACACGATTTTGAGATCCTTCCAGCATCGTGAAGACAACAATTTGTATTCAAATTTCCCATTATAGATGATATCTCATCGATCATTAAGTTGTGTTCGTGCGGCTGGCGCATGCCTGGCACCCGCTCCCGTCACGCTTGCAATAAACACATTATACTCGCATCATTTGCATGCAAAGTGATATGAAGTGATTAATTTCCTGATGTGCCAATAACGAAATGTGTCAAAAGCGATGATTTAAGAGGACACACAAGAATCAGTGCTTCTTACGAAGACAATCGCAGAAGGCAAACGTGTTGATGTAACCTAAATTTGATTCAGAAGACATTTGTATAATTTCATGACGTCCTGCTATTGATGTGACACAAAAAAATGTAACGGTGTAAATCTGCGACGCTCAATGCATACCACATGCTTTATTCTTGTAACTTTTGCACAATAATAATGACACTGCGTTTCAATTTAATGCCGTGTAATGCTCCACGGCGAAAGAGAACGGGGAAATTAATTGGCCATAGGGGCTATTAATCAAGCGGTTGGCCGGTTCTTCTTTTGGTTGTTTGCATCGGATGACTCCGTTCTGCAGGAAGACATTTTTTATAAGATTCATCGCTGATGCGGCTTGTTTATAGTGCGCCGCGGTCAAGTGCGTGGTGGAACAAGCATTAAGCGTTAAAAATATCGCAACGACTCATAATTTCCACATTGGCCATGTGACTTCGCCGCGAAAACATTGTTCTGTCTTCAGTACCAAGCGCACGCACACGGAGATTCCAAGTTCAAGAGCTGCGATTCTTTGTGCTGCTGCTATATTTGCAGACACCATCTTCGGCGCGCCATCGCGCAGGTGATCGAGGCAATCCGACTTGTTCGCTTGTTACCGCATCGGTGGCCCACAAATATTTCGCCAGCACTTCTTGCTCCTCCTGCGTCTGTTTCATATGCGCCTCACCTGCGCATGCCTCAAACGATTGGTAAATCCGGCCTTCATTATACGCGCATTTTGGTGACCGTTTCGCAGGCTTGTTTATGTTTACCTCCGCGTACAATGGCCAAAATACCTTCGGATGAACTTGACCGGCAACGGCATCCACGGATGACTCAGGCATGAAAAAATTCCATGTCTTATCGTAACACATATTTCATAATTTCATTTATATATTTTTGATATAATATAATACCCACGCATACAACTTGTTACCCACTTACGCTTCATTACCATGTTAGAGATTTATGTTTATAAGAATATGGGATGTTGTTCTTTATGATACGACAATAAACGTTTTTGCATAAATCTATGGAGTTAATAAAAACGTAAATATCAAAATAGTTTTTTTTTGTAATGTGTGACGGTGACACAAATTCTACGAGTTAACATAATTTTACTCTTGCTTAGCATTATTTTCCTATAAATTTTATTCAAGTGACCGGTTTTGTGAGTTATAATTTGCTATTTATTGCAAAGCTGAAGTCAATACATATTACAAACATTGTTCTTTTTTTAAGCTGGTGGAGCAAATTTATGACGACAATTTAGATTTCACGCACGCATGTATGCCGGCGAAAGCAATTTGGTGTACAGCGTGCCAGAGTCGCCAGATTAAAACGTGAATTACAACGGCGATAATAAAGGGCCGCCTGAAGACACCACGCAATCAAATTCGAAACGAACCTCCGACCCGCCGAAACACTTAGGTGCCTTTTATTAAATATGTCCATCGTATTAATAGCCTTAATTTATCCCTGAAGTTCTCGGGAGACATGACGACACGTCGCGTAGACACGTTGCCGATGTTGGCGGTTGCCACTGCAAATGAAGCAGATTGTCAGCAAACCGCAAATGAAGTGGACGCGAAGAAACCGCAAAGTGGCGTTTCAACGCGACGAACTTGAGTTGATACTAATAAGCCCAGAAGTACGTCTGTGGAAGCGGCATTTCACTTCCACGAATCACCAAGATTAATGTAGTCAACTCTTGTTGACACTTGGCTCATCTCTGAAACAATGCCTGTTTTTCACAAACATGCGAAACGTATTAAGAGTTATAGCCGCAGGTTGGTACACAGTTGAATTAATTTCATGGTTGCATGACACTTAGCCGGAGAGCCTCTCGATAAAAGACATGTTTTCGTCTTAAAGTTATTAATCACCATAAGGTGGGCCACAAAACCGTTTTTATTGCCGTCATCGCAATAACTTAATTTTCGAAAGGTGTCGAACCAAGTCGTAAACCTATTAGGCTGAACATTTTCTCGAAAAATTTAGACTATTTGCAACACCATAAATATAACATCTACCGTTTGATGTCATTAGTTAACGCATGCAAATTGGTATTAATAAGTTTAGCAATAATAATCTCGGCATGGTGTCATCGCAGCACAAATTAATTTCGCGAGACATTGCCACCAATTAATGGCGCTTAAAGGTATCATTATAATAAGCAAATGATGATTTATGCGTCTTCTATGCGGACAAATTCGCCACTACGCGTATGGAAATCGGCGGAGTGCTTATTATGTAAAATTTAAACAAGTGTAACAAACGGACACCATGGCCGAACATGCAAATGATCGAACGGTGAGTGTCGATACTGAAGGCATAACGGTCCTGCCGATTGTCTTCGCAATACGCCCAAATTCCATTGTGTCCTAGTTGTGCGGATAATTGTGGGTTTCTTATATTTAAATAAATTCGAGTTTTGGCGCCTCTGGCTGAAAGTATCTATCATCCATCCACGGAAGTGTCCAGTTTATAGAGAACGGGTTACCGAATTATCAAGCCAACGTTTAAGTATGTTTATTAAATGTTTGCTCTTCTCGATAAACTGTAAAATGTTGTTAGACTACTTTAGTTAAATTATTACCCACATAACTATCAATTTGGACGTAAATTCGATGTTTGGATAACAACTATTGCTTTAAACGTTTGCAAAAAGAACAGTGAAATAAAAGTCTTTAGATGACGCTGAACAAGAATTGTGAATTGTATTTGTCTTGATACATATTCAAATAAATACATGATTCATAAACTTATTAAATAGTTTGGATAGTTGAACATTTTCTGATGATGTTATGATTTTTTTATTCAGAATGAATAATATAATGTATATTTTTAAAGTTATAAACTCTATTCTATTATTTAATTGATTATTGATTAATTTCATTCATAATTACCTGACTCGAGTGTTCAAATTGGAAATAGCAGCTTAGCTGCCGTTCATCTAGAAATACATATGTAAAGTGTCAATTCGTTAAATACCGACAGTGATCCCGATTAATTAACTCTATCATAACACATAATTCTTTAGAATCATAACTATAGCTTTTAAGATTATGAAATGTATTAATTAATTAATAATTTATATACAAAAATGACAGTGGTGTTTAGAACATTGATAACTCAAGAACGGCTAGACCAATCTTTATAATTCTTTCTTTGTATTCGTTAAAAGAATTTGACGTGTTTGTAAGACCTGTTATAACTCTACGCCAGAAGAAAAATTGTTCAAATTATTGTATATACGAGTTGAATATTTCTAAAATTGCTGATGGCAGTTTGGTAGTAATCAATCAGATAGTAGATATGACAATTCTATGATAGAATTATTCAGGCGCGACTCGTCAACTTTTTTTAACTTTTTTAGATATCTCAAAAACCAACATGTAACTTTGTTTGAAATTTTTATAATATGTTCTCAGGTGGTTAACACACATCTTCTAAATATATGAGCTTTTTGGTAGAAATAGTTTCCGAGATAATCACACTCAAAGTTGACTAAAATAAATTAAGTCGCGTGTGGCGTACGATGTTTAGGTTCGGTTGGGTTTGAATATGTTAAAAACCTACCGGTAACTATGTTTGAAACTTTCAGAATATGTTCTCAGATAGTTACCACACATCTAATAAAAATTTTAGTTTATTCTAAGAAATAGTTTCCAAGATATTCACACTCAAAGTTGACTAAAGAAATTTAGTGGCGTGTGGCGTACAGCGTTTAAGTTTGGTTAGGTACAGATATCTTAAAAACCTACCGGTAACTATATTTAAAACTTTCGGAATATGTTTTCAGATAGTTAT
>JAODGA020008943.1:0-18026 GCA_027574885.2 Drusilla canaliculata | reverse complement strand
TCGCGCCGCCGCCGCCGCCGACGCCGCCGCGCCGGCCCCATCGATCCGCGGCGGGCGGTCGCGCCGGCAGATGCTCGCCGCGGCGCAAAACCCACCGCCCGAAGAATGCGCGTGTTTACAACGTTTACACACACGTATACCCGCTTATCAAAAGACAAATTGACGGCGTTTGTTTTCCTCGCGCGCTCCACACGCTTTTCTCGAAATCCAATGCGCGCGCCGTTCGGCATATTTGCGCAACAACGCGCTGCGCCTTTTATTGTCGCGTCATAAACTTCAAACGCATCCATCCATCGCGGCCTAATCGCGTCTAATCGCACAGTAAAACCTCGGCGGCGTCGTTTCGATAACGCCGCCGCGCCGTTTTCTCGGAATCATCGCAGGCCGCGAGCGCAGCATCGCATCGTGCACAAAACGCAAATAGACCTTGCGCGGCAGTTGTATGTGTGTGCGTGTGTGTGTATGCTATGCGCGTCGGCGCGTCTTCGTCGGGTGGCGGCGCGCATTGGAATTTCGCACGGCCGCGTCCGTTTAATAATGTTAATTTATCGCCGTGCTCTTTGGCGCGCTTGCGTCGAGCGCTACTTAAATGCGCGCGCGCGCGAGAGGAAGGCAACGGCAGTGCGGTTGGAGAAAAAAAAAACGCACACTTTCACTTCGTCGAAGCGCGCTGCGCGTCGACGAGATGCTGCGAACGCCACCGTGATTCACAAGCCAAGACGACGACGCCGATGATGATGATGATGATGAGATGCGCGTCAATTCATTCATATTTCGAAATCGTGGAATTTTTCTGCTCCATTCATGAAGTGACTCAAGTCGTGCGCCCGGCCCCGGCGTGTACACTTCCGCGAAATTCCTCTCTAGCCGCGGCGGCGCACATCGGCGTTCTGCTGTGTTTGACCAGAACCAACATCAGCGCGCATCCGGCGCAAAAGTCGGCCGACCTCGCCAGCCGATGGAAATGAATCAGTATCGGTGTCGATGACGCACTAGCAAGCGCGCATACACGCGCAATCACACACCTTCGTGCACGTACGCAGGCGGTACACACACACACACACACGTATGGCCCGGAGGAGAGCAGAAAAAAAGCTCGCCGACCTTTGGCCTCCTGCGCCGCAGCCGCAGCATCATCATCATGCGCGCGCGGTGCGTTACCAGCGCTTGTGGGATGGCTGCGCAACGGCTGAGCCCCGGACAGCGGCTACCAGCACCCGCGGGCGCTTCCCAAGCCCGGCCGAGTCAAGCGTTAACTTTAACCTTTCGCATCGTTTCTCTTTCGCCGCGGCGGCGGCGCGTCGTCGTCGGACGTCGTTGTCGTTGTCGACAACGCTCTCCTTTGCACGCGCGCGCGCGCGCGCACACACCACTGAGTGAGTTGTGGGAGCACGCACGCACGCACCCGCCCCGAGGGTGCTCCCATGCCCGGGCCATACCATACCATACCATACGTACACACACACACACACACATACCAATACACGCACGCACGCACCGAATGTGTGCGTATTGCTCACCTCGTGCATGCACATACCGGTAATGATCCCCTCGATGCGCGAGCTTCGGCGCACATTACGCGTTCGTCGCCGGCGGCCGCACCAAGCACAAGCGGGTACACCTCGTCAAGGCGGAGGCAACGAGGCTCCTCGGCTCTCTCCACCGCGCCGCACGCCACACGGTGATGGTTGCGAACATTCCAGGCGTGCCGACACGGCAATCGTTTAGAAGATGATTTGGGCAATCAAATTCTGACAGCTTGCGTACACTTCCTCAAACTTCCGCCCCTACCTCCTCCTTCTCAAACGATTGACGCAAATTGCTTGGAGAAAATTGCGTTCTACTAGATCCCTTAGAATGAACTAGAGGAATGATCTACTAGAATCTAGCAGGCTTCACTCGAATGAACTGAGTGGCATATTTTCGAAATGGGATTCGTATAGACTGTAGGGCACCCCTTCTGAGAGTGTTTGTTTGTGTGGGTGTGAGCGCGCTGCGTATTCGTCCGACGGTAGCGCAGCGAGGAGTCGACAATTGCGCATCGGCCGTTTTAACTGGTTCGCAGCGCTCCAACTGGCGGCCTAGCTACCGTTCACTCGTCAGCAGTGGAGTGAGTGTGTGACCAGTAGCAGCGCAGCGGGCGCGCAGCACACACACACACACACACGAGCGTGAATATGGCTGTGTATGGGTACTATGTGTGTGTGTGCAGGAGATGCAGATGCACTTCTTGCGCGCGGCGGCCCCCTCGCAGCAGCAGCAGCAGCAGCAAGAGCAGCAGTGCGGTGCGCGGCGTGCGCGCGGAGGGGAAGGCGGTGCCCCCGGACGCCGGTGCGCCGCACACCGGCTACCGCGGTTGGTTCCCAGCTACCGTTTTTTGCTTTCCACTCGCCGCGGCCAACGCGCAGCCGGGTACGCAGGCTAGTGCAGGCCCCCGTAAACAACAACGTGCGTACGAGAGGCGCGCGCGCGCTCGCGCTCGCGTGAAGAGAAAAAAAGAAGCAACTACGCTCAACGGCTACTGGTTACCCGCCGTCGAATCAGTAGCAGCGCGCTCTCGACTCTGTCGCCATTTTACGCGTGCCCCTGGCGCACACACTCGCATACATGCACATGCACGCATCAAATCCTGCGCGCCTAGCTGAAAATCATGTCCGCTGGCATCGTCGCTCTGCGGCGCGCATTCATAAAGCCTACACCCACACGTATGCTCGATGGACAATGGATGCTTGTGCGCAGCGCGGTCGCATCATCGTGCACGTGGGGGGCGAGGTATGTTGCCGCGGCGCTCTCTCAGCGCTCTCAGCGTCCGACTTCATCGTGTCGGTCGCGTCGTCAACGTCTCGTGCGCCCGCACTTCCAACAGCGGTTGTTGCTGTTGTTGTTGTTGCTGTTGTTGTTGCTGCGCGGCATCTCGCGCGGGCGAGCGTGTCCTGCACGCCGCGCAGCCGCACAGTGGTGCGCTGTGGTAGTTGGTCACTTAACTTAAGTTACTTCCAAGTTGAACGCACACGAACGCGCCCATTATACGCGCTGCAGTCGGGGCTGCGTGCGGGCAGGCGGGCGGGCGAGCGCCCAGACAACCACACTACTGTGCAGTTCCCACGCGTCCGGCCGCGGCGCATAAGCATACGCGCGCTGAGCCAAGAACCGCGCCGCGCCGAGCCGCGGCAGAGTCCTTCCTCTCCGCGCTCGTCGCCGTCGTCGTCTTCGCTGCTGCGCGCATCGGTCGCTTACACCGTGCGCACATTTCTCGCACGAGCGTCCGCAACACGTTGGGCCGCATGTGTGCCTATATATGGCTGGACGAGAGGACGACGCGAAATGCGACGACGGCGGCGGCAACTTGTTCTCTTGCTCGCAAGCGCGCGCTCGCGCTTTTCCTGCATTCGCCATAATTGGCCGCTGACTTCGCCGCTGAAATTTCGCCGCATTTTTTTGCCCACCACGCGCCGCCACATGCGCCTCGTCCTCGTCGCTCACTCCGCCGCCAGAGAGACAATGGGCACACGCGAAACGCATCAATGCGTCGCCAACGCGCTTAATTACGCAGCGAACAATAAAACATGAAACATTTTCCAATTAAAATGCCTCGCGGCATTGATTTTTATGATACAAAACCCGAAAGTATTGTTCTCCAATGGCCATTGTGCAAGAGTTTCGCCCATTTTAACGCCTATTAAAAGGCGCACTTTAAGGCGCGCACAGCTCGTTTGCGATTTTTGCGTCAAACATAAAATGACGTTATAAAAAGCGCGTTTAACGTCGCTGCGGACGTATGTAAACACGTGGAAATGGCAATAACGTCCGTCGTGCGCGCATGCTGGCGAGACCTCCAAAACGCGGCGAGCGCGCGTGCGATAATTGCTTAATTTCACACGCCGCACGTAATTAAGGTTCGAGCGGCCGCGCGAGTGGAAAAGTACCGACGGCGCGGCGATTGGCCGCTGCGTGCGCCGCCTCGATGCGCGCGACGCACGCCTCTCGCACGAGTGCCGCGCGCGGATTGGCCCCGCGCGTAGCGACTCAGCGCGCGCCGCCCAGCCGTAGTGCGCGCACACACACACACACACACGCACACAAACGACTTAAGTCGCCCGAGCTGCCGCAGGAATGCGACGCGCGCACAGCCCTCCTACATGAAGTTATTTATTCGCCGCTGTCGTCGTCACCGCTGTCGCCGACGTCGTCCTCCGGCTGCGCGCGCGCGCGCCGCGGCGGAGTCAAATGTTAAATTGTTATTATTATTGGGACGCCATCGACGGCGGGGCAGCACAATGGCTTGTACTTTGTGCGCGCCTGTCTTGCGTCCGAGAGACTGCGACGTCACGAGAGAAAATAAATTCGATGAATCGATTCGATTGTTCGACGCGTCCGCGCAGCAACAAAAACCGCTGCGCGCCGCGAGAACAATGAGCGATTCATTCGTCGCGATGCGCGCGATGGGAAATCGATTTTCTTCTTTTCGAAGCCGCGCTGTCGTCGTCAACGCGTGCGCCTTGCAGGTCAGCAACATGCTCTATTGAAAGTCGTGATTTTTATCCATTGGAGGGAATATCATCAGTTCATACCACATGTCATTCTAAACGCATTCTATAGTTATCCTAAAACTTCTGAAGTAATTGAATTGGGTATCATCAATTTATGGTACCATATATTAAAAAAAATGGTGGAGTATTAAATCTTCAAAAAGTTATTTCAAAGTAATGAATTCTGAGTAAAAAGACTGAAAAAATGATTGCAGGTACCATTATTTTAGGTACCAAGACAGCTTCGCGCCATTCCCGAATAAATCTATCCAAAATTAGCCTGCACCTAAGCGACATGTAGCGATTCTTTTTTTGCACTTGCTGCGATAATGTGTGCGCGCGCACAAAACCTGTCGGTCGTAATTTTCGAGAAAGCGGCGGCGGGCGCGATGACATTTCCCCGGCACCAAGGTGCTCGTTGCGCTCGAACAGAGAAACAATTAGTGTATGCAAATACGTGGGACTCCGATGGGCACGCCACGACCAGCGCGCGGCTGTTTGCACAGCGCGGCCGCGGAGAGCGCGAGCGGACGGATGTTGTGCGCACGTAGGTAATTATTAGTTCCTGCCAAAGAGATGCGCGCCCAACCTATAACACCCGCACAATTTTCAATATTCCGCAGGCGCGAGCACTCGCAGGAGAGCGCTTTGCCTAGCTCGCTGTTGCCCGACACACCGCAATGATGTTGCACCAATGTGTGTGTGTGTATGACTGTGTGTGTGTGTTTGTGTGTGTGTGAGCAGCTAGCCGCAGAACAAAAGCAATGATATACGAAATTCCATCGCGCATCCCACACACGCGCACGTTTTCGATATTTTCCCATGACCCCTTCCGAAGATGCCTGCCCGGCTGCTGCGACGACGCGCCTGATGCTCTTCGCATGCAAATCGTCCATTGCCATTTTGGCCTACCATCACTCGGCCTTTATCAATCAATTTGAACGCCAATTGCCAGCAATTGGATTCTGATTCGATTACCTGCTACTCGTACTTCCCATCATTCCTTTCCTGCTGAGTGTTGCATGTACCTACCATCTCTGTAATAATTCATATGAAGGAAGACAACCGCATTTCTGGGATCTTCTGCGAAGAAGGTACAATCAAATAATAATTGGATTACACAAACCTTTATAATAGAATTTACGATTTGTGAAGGTACACCTCCACATCGAAATAAATAAGTCTTGATTAAGGTATTAAAGGCTACCTTCATTTAGGGTATTCTGGTTTCACTTAGTTAACCTATTAACACCTCCCCCCAGGTGATTGGCACCCTTACGCGACTATTTGAGCGTACCCTCCAGCAATAGGGTACTCTAAGAAAACAAGCTAGTAACAACGAATATAGAAGGTACATAAGCATACCATGAGTTTCTGGTATTCATTCATGTTACCCGATAATGGCATTAACTGATTTGTTCGGCGCGCGGTTCGTAATTAATAGCACTTAAACTGTGATGGATCTATTTGGTGCGATGTAAAGTGTGGGATAATTGAGTGGAATGAATGGAAAGTCGCGCCGTGCGCCACACAGGTAAGTTTATTGGTGGTAGGCCCGGCATCGCTGTCGCTTTGTTTTCCCAGTCGTCCTGCGCGCTGCGCTGCGCGTTTATTGTTTTATTCCGCACCGTTCGCACAGGCACGTCACAAATTATGCCTAATAAAATTGTCGATGCTCTATCGGCGTCCGCATCTCAATAAAGCGACAAGCGACAGGCCGAACCGTGCTCGCTCGCTCGCTCGCCGGCGAGATAACGTTTTGTGCGGTCCGCGAGCTTGACGCCCGTCTCGGCTGCAGCCCGTCTCGTGTTTGCGCCGCTGATAACGCGACGGCCGAAAAACCACCCAAGGCGCGCGCACCAACGGCAAACATTTGGGCGAGACAAGCGCGTCAACCGCTTGCGGAGATCGGGCGACATCTCTGCGGCGGACCCGACACGTTCAATCACAACGCCGTTGGCATGGGATGCTCGGGCTCGAGGTGTGTGTGCACAACGCGCGATTCGCCCAATTTTCATTGATTGCTTCGGCGGACGGCGCAACCACACGGGGTTGCACGCCGCGCTGCACCACATTCCAGCTTCCAACAACGCAAGACGACGATAATATCCATCGATTTATTTGCCCGCGCACCCCCACAATTTAAGCGCCGATGATGACGACGACGACGATGATGCGTTGTAATTGCGCGCCGCGCACGCTCAAAAATGCTGGGAACGATAATCGACGCTCCCATATAACCCGCGCGACCGAACCGATCGATCGCCGTGTGCGCGCCGCGCATTGTTCGCGAGCTAATTTGAAGCGGTAAACATTTACGACAACCTATACTTAAATTAATGACGGTGTAGTTTTTCGTGCGCGCACACACACGGCACACACACACACACACACACACGCGCGCGCACCGGCTGTGATCTGACGGAGGCATTCCACGCTAAGTAGCCGAAAACGACGCGCCGCAGCCCACCCCAAAAAAATCGCAACAAACGAAAACACACGATTTTCCCAAACAATCCCAGATACAAATTAATCAACACAAATCAGCAAAAACCGCCAAACCCCTTGATTAATAGCCCCCACCAAACAACCCAACCGCAGAGGACTTGTTTTTCTCACACACACCCAAGAATTTGATGGTACCCCTGATTACACATGAGTAGACTCGGAAATATTCGTGTATTCCATCAATTGCCAAAGCAAACTAATTAATTTATCATGATTGGTGCGGATAATCAGTGATCGTCCGGTCTTTGCTGCTTAGCGACATCGTCTTCATATTGATCCGGCAGTATGGAACTCCTTGGCACTACCGAGCAGGGTGCCCTTGTTTGCACCTCGGCGTTGAAGCGCTTTAGCAGGTGCCGCAGCTCCTGGTTTTGCTTGTACAGCCTTTTCAATTCCTCATTCAGCCGATGGCGGTCTAAAAAAGTAGCAAACGACCAAGGGTACCGCAATTAAGTACCGCAACCCGGACCTACCTTCAAGTATCATGTGGTACTTTTTGAGGCCGTAGGAGAGCGCATTCCACAGATCAACGGTGCGCTCGGCCAACACCTCATTGTAACGCTTCCAATATGCTCTTATGTCGTTCTTGTCTAGGAGACGTGACAGTGTGTAATTGGTTTTGGCAACATTCATGTCTGATGGCAGAGAAAGTAGCTCCATGTTCCTAAATGGGGCGTGTTATTAGAGCTCATCAAACTCAAAATTGTCAAATGTGGACTAGTACCTACCTTGTTTGGCTCATGCATTGATCATTTGAGACAAAGTCACGTAGGGCTCGCATAATTAGAGCAGGGTTCATGTGAAGTGGATGGTTCACAAGGCAATAGTCGGTGACAACATCCCCGAACACGGTGACGGTATCAACCATCTGAGTCTTTTTCTCGGTTCTGGAACAACAGAATAAACAAAGGGTGCTTTTGGGTGGTATTGCTTGCACCTACGCCGCAAGCATCCTGGTGGGTCCAATACATTCGCCCTGTTTTCGTACAATTTCCAAGTCAGTGGCGCTGCCGCGGGTACGGTTTGGATCGACTATGCTTGAGACGATCACATCAACGGCGGTGTCATCCGCGGCCGTGTTCAACATTGGCTCAAGAGCTAGAATCTCCAGCTCAGGCACCGCATTAGCACCTATCTCTGGGCTTGTTGGGCCAACCGTAGGCCGTTCCTGAACGCGACCTGACCGTGACGTGTTATTGCTCGATAGATCTTTATCATCATTATCATTGTTGTACTTCTCCATCTTGTTGGCACTGCATATAGCGCAGTAGACATACGGACGGAAGTAATGCAACATCACTTTGATATCACGCTCAAAGTTGATGCCAAGTGCATCTAACACGCTGTCTACCTTCACGGCGACGGCCTCCCGATCCGAGGTCTCCGAGACAATTTCCTTGATTCCCGTGTCGATCAAGAAATCGGATTTACTAGCTAGTTTCTCAAGTACCATTTGTAGCAAACGTCTGTTTAAGATTTAGAATGAGTATTGAAGGCACCACAGAGTAAAAAGTATCATATCCTACCTATGACCAACATTATGTTCAAGTTCGGTTAGTTCCGCAGCCAAGATACTCTTGCGCTTCTTGAGTTTGACTCCAGGGGGTAACCTCTTACCATATCGTGCTTCCAGAAATTTTGTGCCCGCAATGTAAGAAGGCATCTTCTCTTTGGCAGCTGGTTTCATATGAGGCGGCGACCATGGAATACCCAACTGTTGCTCGCTAAGAATCTTATCAATATCCATAATCTTCTTCAGAATTTCATCGGCTCGTCTACGATTCAACTCCCAAATCTCCATGTATCTAAAATGAAACTGTGAGACGATAATGGAAAGACCCGAATAGATGGTAACCTGGTATCGTTGGCCAGGGCAATCGCTTTGGCGTTCTTCTTCTCGTGATTGATATTTCTCTGGACGTTCAGGATATCCGTGCAAAGCCTATTAATTCTTGTTTTGCTCTTCTGCTCATAGTCTCTTACACGAGTGCGAAGTATATTGATGGTATCCTGCAGTTTATTAATGAGACGTTTTTGGTTGCCCTTGATGATGATGTTCTCATCCTCGCGTTTCTTCAGGATTTGATAGTTGTAGTCCATCTTCTCGGTGTTGATCAGTGCTGACGCCTTGACCATTTCGAAGTCCTTTTGCAGTTCGCCGCAATCGCGCTCCAACGTGATCTTCACGTCGCGTATCTTCTCGTAGTGTTTGATGCGCGCCTCGGAGACGGTGATCTCAAAGTCGCGCTGCTGGTTCTCTTTGTACTCGGTGATGGCGTTCTCGCGCTCCTTGTGCCGCTTGTACATCTCGTTCCAGCGCAGATCATTGTTCTCGGTCATGTTGGCGCGCTCCTGGATCATCACGTCCTCGATGAATTGCAGCTCGACGGTGTGCGCGGCGCGCATCAGCGTCACTTGGTTCTCCACGCGCTTGGCAAGCAGCCGGATGTCCGTATACTGGGCGCGCTGGTCCAGGAAGAAGCGCGACTCGGCTTGCCGCACCTCCTGCTTGATCAGCGCGATGATGATGTCCTTCTGGCGCAGCAGCTCGTCACACTTCTCGCGCTGCGCCTGCAGTTCCTCGTGGATGCACAGCGGATCATTGTGGCCCATGATCGTCTTCCATTTGCTGGTGATCTCGTCGAACATCTGCATCGCCAGGCGCGCATCTTCAGCCAGTTGCCCGTAGATGGTACCCATGCGCACCTTGTCCCGCTCGCGGCGGTCCATCTCACGGCGATCGTTGGAAACGCGCACATTGGTCACCTGGTGTTCCGCCTCCCGGAAGAGATCGTGCAGAATCGAAGATGATTTGAGCAGCTGCTTTTGCAGCAGAGATACTCGTTCGGCGGCCCGTTCCGCACGTAACTCCTCCACGCCTTTATGTTGCCTAAACGCAACGAAACGCTAAAAATGGTACCACAAACTATGGTACCCCTTTGATACTTACCTTGCCACAGCTTTGATCCGCTTCTCGATACGGATACGACGAGCAAGCTTACGTTCCTCGGGATCTCGGGAATTAACATCAGGAACGAAAAGATTATCGAGCAACTCGGTGTCCTCCTCCTGTACAATTTCTAATTGATCCATTGTAGACAAATTGTAGGTCTTCTTTTATTAAAAAAAGTGTGTACAAATTGCAGTGTAAAAATACGTCAAAATGAACGTGCACTTCTGGCAATATTCACAGAATCTGATTTGTTTGATCGTTGCTTCTGTTGCCAAGAGGCGCGCGCGATGCTCGTTTGAAAACCCCCGACGCCTGCCGACGAGGGTGACCGGGAACGCTCGGGACGCCGCGCGGAAAATCAATACGGCGTCGCGACGTCCAGACACACCATGCCTCATGCGGACGGGGGTTGTTTACATCTGGCGTTGTTTTGCTCGTTGTGCCCGTCGATGAAGACAGGCGACGTGAACCGTCCGGGTGACGAGGTGCCTCAAGCTGCTAACGATGTCTGTGGGCGAGCTAGTGACTGATTGGTGAGCGGTGCGAACAGTTTGCGGCAAATCCCGTGCGTGTGCCAAACGTGTGCGTCAAATTTGGGTCACTCCGGTGCGCAATGTGGCCGGCCATCGCGTAACTTTCGCCAAACAAACATTCCCCCCGCAAAACGGTCATAAATGCATTTTTGGATCAACAAGAGTCAAGGTTGTGGCTTCAACGGTAGATACGTGCCGCCCTCGATATCAGCTGGTAATTGCGTTGTGCACATTTTTCCCTGCTTTGAATGATTATTATTATTACGGGGGGTGTATGTGTGTGTGGAAAATGGTGGTTTGCTTTGTTTTGTGTTTTGTTTGCGTTACGGATTCCGTGGTGATCAGACTCCCAAGCCACATGACTAATGACATTTGGTCATCTTTGAGCCCCTCATTTTTATTTCGTATTTATTTCGGAATTGTTGTGGGCGTCTCGTTCTTTTTGTTTCCACCCTGAAGTCGGCGGCAATGATGCCCCTGTACAGCTTCGCACGCTGTTTGGGCACCAACGATCCGCGCCGCTCAACAGGGGAGTTTGTGTTCGTAGGCACGCGACGGAACCAAGTCCCGAAGCCAATGGTCACTCCGGTGCATCGCTTCCAGTCGATCGAGAGCGTCGCGTCCGGCGGCCTGCACGCTCACCTGCACGGCCATCACGGCCATCATCACAACCATCAGAGCCATCACCACAGCGCGCACCATCAGCACCCGCCGTCGGTGCATCGCTATCACACGCGGTTCCCCGTACCGCAGCAGCACGCTAGGTAAATTGCTCCCTTTATCCCGCAGACGATGTCCGGCATTCATCTGTGAAATGATACCCTCCCCTGTGTCAACAGCAATCACCAACGCTCGGCGCGCCGCGTCTCCATCGACTACGTCTCCAACCGCCATCGTGGCACCCTCACGCCGATCAACGCCAACAGCAGCGCGCACGCCGGCGGCGGCGATGGGGTGCACGCGCGCGCCGTCGCCGCCACCTCCGCCACCGCCAAGCTGAAGTGCGGCGTGTGGGCGATCATCAGCCTCGTGCCGTTCATGATCGTCGCCGCCAAGTACTATCTGAATGGGGTAAACGCACACCCGGTAAAAACACCCAATTGACGCAGCCCCCTCGCAACCGGGGTTGGCCTAATTGTCGCAAATGCGCGCGCACGCTGTTCGCAGGAAACGATCGGCGCCGAGGTGCTCGTCTTCCTCATCATGCTCGTGCTGATCCTGCTGGCGATCGGCTTCGTCTCGCTGTTCGAGGCGTTCAGCCAGAAGCGCAGCAGCCGCTCGCCGTCGGTGACGCAGATCTCCAGCGAGCAGGCGGAGACGTTCGAGGACTCGCACTCGTCGACGCCGGCGCATCCGCAGGCGGCGGCGGCGGCGGTCGGCGTGCACGCCGCCGCGAACATGAGCGCCGCGCACATGGCGGCGCTGGAGTTGCCGCCGCCGCCGTACCACATCGCCGTCACGCTGCCGCCCGCGCAACCGGCGAACGAGCGTCTCACCATCATACAGGACTCGCCGCCGCCGACGTACGAGAAGGCCGTCACATAAGCGCATTTTCGGACCATCAAGGAAACATACAAGTAAAACACTTTTGAATCAACGCGACGCGATTTGCACTTTGCAACCATTTCCCCCGATCCCCTCGGATACGTAATTCACGTACCGTACACACAGACACACATACACACACACAGACATACGCATCACACCCAATCCTCTCTTTTCCGCCATATCCGATCTGATATAGAAAATTTTCGCACAAATAAATTAAACAAAACAAGAGAAATATTATAAGTATATATATATATATGACTAAAATGTGTTCATCGTAAATGTTGCATCGTAGCCGTATTGAGAAAGCCAAAAACATAAAATGACAAAACGGAAAAGAATTCCCCTCCCAAAAAACCACACGAAACGACTTAGGCTTAAGAATTGAGCGACTGACTTCTGATATATTCGTTTGACGACTTCCCGAAGCGTTTCGACGACGCTCGGTCGAAGATAGAATCCGGGCTGTGCGTTTGTATTATATATATAAAACTAAAAAAAAAACAAGCAAAGAACCTTACGTTTGATATATAAATTATTTCTCGTTCGTCTATAATTCGAATGTTACGCATGTATTCTGATCTTTATTAATCGTACGAATGTGACAAACATATGTAAGGTGTTTTAAGGGACGAGTATATAAATAAAGACAACTTATATACAAGTTAATCTGTTTTTATTCATATATATATATAGAAGCTATATAGAAGGAAAATAAGTTCAGCGCGATTTCAGTGCCTCTGCTCGCGCAAGCGCGTTTATTAAAAACAAATTAAATTAGAATAATTTAAATAATTTATGCGTCCGTTCAATGGTTAGACGCGCTGAATCTCAAACAGCTTCACGTCCGTGTCGTACCAGATGGGCGGGTCCACATTCCTGCAAATTAAGTCATTGTCAGCGTGCCGCGCATGCGCGTCGTATGTGGAACGTACCGCAGGTAGATGACGCCCCACATGTAGGTGCGGAACCATGTCGTGGTGCCGCTGTTCGCCTGATACTTGCGGATCAGGATGGGATGCGGCACCGGGAGGAGGCCGACGAGTGTGCCGTGCTGCAGGAATTTCAGTATCTCACTCTCGTCGGTGAGGCCCCTAACAAAGTAAACAAGCTTGCAAACGAATGCGTGGATGTACAAAAGAGGCAAAACCTACTTGTCGATGCATATCTTCTCCACCTGCGGCACGAGCACCTGCAGGAGTCGCATAATCGTCTGCAGCGGTAGCTTGCTCTTCCAGGAATGTACCCACTCGGCGGTCGGCTGCCATTGGTTGCTGACGCTCTCGTCCGTTGGTATCACGCGTAAACTATTTTTCTATATCATTAAATTCAAGAAATTGATCGTTTTGATTGAGCTTATTTGGTTATTGATCACATTTGATCTTTCCTGGTAATAATTGTATACTTACAGTATTAACCGTTTGTTTCTTAAGCGTAGCTTCATCGGGTAACTTCTCAGTGACGAGCATCTTGTCCTCGTTTTCTTTGCGCTCGCCAGTGCCTTCCTCGTGGGGCAGCTTGTGCGCCACGTCCGGATTGACCTGACTGGGCGTGTTCATCGTGATCGTCGCCATGCCATTGGCGAGACTCAACTGCTCCACCTGCTGGAAGGCGCTCTGCGGATGTGCGTTCTCGCGCTCGGTCATCTGCATAATGCCCGGCGTGTCGGGCAGCGTCGCCTTCAGCGTGCCCGGCTCGGCGGGCAGCGCCGGATGGCTGCCCTCCATCGCCTCCTCGCGCTCCGGTTCGTCGTCGCCAGCAGTGCTGCCAAAATCGCCGCCGTCAACGCCAGCGCCAGCCGGATCGCCGCCGCCGCCATTCGCCGCCGCGCTCTGCAGCTGCCGCACTTTGCAGCGCTCCGCGCGCTTGTTCAGCGTGCGCGCGATCGTGCTGTAATCGCACGGCAGGTTAGCCAGCCCGTGGAATACCTGCCGCATGCGAATGATCGTGTACACCAGATTCGAGTTGCCGTCGAACTGGTACTGAATGATGTTGTTGAAGATCTCCAGCAGGAAGAAGACGAGATGGTGGTTCGCCGGCGACGAGAAGAGGAACCACGGCGTTGAGAACGCCTCCAGTAAATGCAGCAGCTTCGTGGACGCCACCATCGAGAGCGTTTTTAAGTACGGGGAAACTGAATAGATACCAAAAAAACTTGATAAATCCTATATCTATAAAAAAAAACAAACAAGAACCTACCATTCACTAAAATCGTAAGCAAGCAGTCAAACAACGGCTGCAAACGCTGATGACCCGTGGTGATAATCTTGTGAAAGACAATAATCAACAGATCTGCGTGTGTGCCAGTAAACACAGGAATGTCCATGGGTATCGTCGCCGTGTAGGGTTTATTCAGCCGTACACCGAAATTCCTCTCACCTGAGAGTAGTAACAGGATAAACACACCAATATGCATCAATCCAACACGAGCTGCAATATTAGAGTAATTTCCGAATAAATCCAGCATGTTATAAATTTGATCAAACTCACACTGGTCGGCTCTGGAATCATTCAAGTGGTATAAAATCGGTACCAACACCTCTAAAACATCACTACTCTTCAAAACGTAGTATAGAAATTTCTACAAAATACAATTTCATGTTAATGACGTCAGAATGTATCAACACACGGGCCAAAATGCACAATTCGCATGCCTTACCTTGTTATAGTCACACAGCTTCCAAAAGAACACCAGCAACTCCTGGTGAAAGTGCACCTTCTTGGTGCTATTCGGCAGATACGTCTGCGCGAGCGGATTGTTGAGCAGCCGCGTGATACCCTGCAGAATAAACTGGAAATCCTCGTCGCGGTGAATGCGGCTCAGATAGTTGATGAACAGATTGTCCATGGAATGCTCGTCGTCTTGGTGCGCTCCGGCGTGGTGCGACGATGACGGCGGTTCGCCGAGATGCGCCGGCGCGCCCAGATTCATGTCGTGGTCGAGCGTCACGATGAGAATCTGGAGCGCGGCCTCGACCAGCGGCTCCAGCGAGTCGTTGAAGATCAGGTGATTGTAGGGCACGCCGAGGCCGACGGGATCGTACGCGCAGACCGTGTTCAGCAGCGACGTGAACATCGGCAACGCGTGCCGATTATCGGCGGACGTCAGATGCGCAATCCAGCGATTCGGATTCTGCGCAATGTCCACCGGCGGGTGGTACATCGTCTCGCTGAAGCACGTCAGCAGGAGTTTCAGCAGCTCCGTGCGATTCGAGTCCAGCAGGGGATGACGCGGCGGCGAGTGTGCGAAACCCACACCAGCTTCCCATATATACTCGCAGGAATCAATCGCTGATAAATCTTCTGCTTTATCCTAAAATTATGAGATTTTTAGTTTATTAATTAGAAAAACTAGATCGATTTTTTTATAATTCTTTCTTTGTGTGATTAGTATTTGTGATTAGACTGATTCCTATAATTATTATGTTTTTTGAACTGTTTTTGATCAGAATGGGATAATTGGGGTTTGCCAACATAGTATATCTCATGCAGTACTCTCATTTTTGAGTCAATAAAATCTGCCCTGTCATTCGGCTCGGCTGATAGATTTGAACCTACACGGTGTTCAAAGCGGCTAATAACCAACATAGTTATTAATTCATTGTTTGGAGTTTTTCTTGTTGCGTGTTACATATAAATTCACAAGTATGCTTTTGATGTTTATAATTTACATCTCAAACAGCTTTCAATACAAATTAATACCCAAGCAATGAATGTCAATTGTACTCCAGCGTGAACACCGTGTATGTTCAAATCTATCAGCCAAACCGAGAGAAGCCGAATGGCGTGGCAGATTTTTTCGACTAAAAGGTGAGAGTAGTGCATGAGATGACATTGCATCTTAAATGACAATAAATTTAATAATTTATAAACTTACTGGTCCATTTTTACGACTGTTAATCACGGTAAAATCAGGACAAAACAATAAATCACTGATGGCGTTCAGCAGCGACTGCGCCAAGGGAACAGATTCATCCTCATTGTCATTCTGTGAAGGCAGCGATGACCAGAAGAAGCCCTTCCACTCGCTGTCCTCGAAAATGTACGGCAGAAGACGCGTCAATAGACGCACGCAATTCAAGACTAAAAACGACAGCAATTAAACATCTATCAAAATCACAATTTCTACAACAAGCAGAGCAAATTAATACATGCATGACTGTCTCAGCTCTTTCTTGACTATTCAAAACTTGCTAGGCAACCAGCGATACACAAAATGACTGCATCCATATGCTACACGTGCAATGTGAGTAGTATATATATCGTGCATTATCAGTGGCATCCAATTGGCATAAAATGTGTGCAGCAAAGGAAGACGTGCGCACCTGTCTGCTGCTCGCTCTGCGTCCGACAGCTGTTGTCCACGGCGCGCACCAGCTTCTCCACCGCCTTGTAGCAGAGCGTCGCCAGATTGCTGGGCGCCTCCTCGCGCAGACTGCGTATCTCGGCGGCCGGCACCAGCGTGAAGATGTCCTGCACGCTGCTGATGTTCTCGCTCCAGAACTGCTCCCAGAAGCCATCGTCGGCGGCGTCGATGGGCTGTGCGCGCAACGCGTGGATTATCGATTGGTGAAATGAAATATGGTGCGCTTACCTCCGTTTTCGACGTCAGCTGCACGACCGCCTTGCGGAAGTTTAGCTTGGTGTCGACGTTGCCCATATCCTCGACCGGTGGCGGTGGCAACGGCGGCAACGGCGGCGGCGACTTCTCAGCGACACTGTGCCACAACAACGCGTCGCGCCAGGTGGACGGTGAACAGATGATGATACGACGTCAATGACTGGTCGGCGGCTTCGTAAAAAAGCTTCTGCTTCTGCCACCGAGTTAATTACCCAAAAATGTATGCAACCCATTATGATTCAGATGGAATTTCATACAAAATAAGAACAAAAACATTCTAGAAACACATAAAAACACATCAATAACTTAAAATTCAATTTTAAACAGATTTTTGCAAAAACTTACATAGAAAAACAAGAATTATTTCGATAAACATGAGATTAAACATAGGCAATTCACAATACACCATAACCTTTGACTTTAGCATTATAAACAAGCAAAAATGTTGTGAGTTTTCCTTCGTTGCGCAAAGAAAAACCGATTTAATGTCGCATTCCAGTGGGTGGCAACAATTCGCGGATTAAATGAACGCGTCCGGTGGGTATGCGCGCAGGTACGTTGTGAAGTTCGCTCAGTTAACCACGCCAATGCATACCAATGTCGCCCGCGTGGAGCTACATGCAGCTGGTGCACGACTTCCTCGAGCAATGCAAGATGCCGGGGTATTTGGACATTGACGGCGAGGCGAACTTCAAGACGAGCTTCTCCGTCTTCGTCGTCATCCTCTACCTGAAGGTGCTCTACGTGCTGGTGATCACGCTGTACGCGCTGTCGCGCTTCAACACGCCATGACTTTTCAACTTACGCTTGCTGCGGGTGGGCAGCAGAGTGTCGCGATCGGCAGGAAAGCCACCAAAACACTGCAATCCCACCAGAAGAATGCGATTCGTTTCGTGTTCGATGCGTATGTGAAGAGTGTAAGTGTATTTGATTGTGACTGAGTTGTTTCTAGATCAATTTTTGTCTTTTTTCCAGCAACATGGTGCTATTTTAACTGTTGATGAGCATATGAATCATGAGCATACTTGTGCTGTGGGACTCAGTGCAATCTATAAAAGTGGACGACAGAATCTACCAAGTGTTGTATTATGCAAGGAGAGCAGATATTGGTATTGGTTTGATTCTATGAAGCGATATTCGGATTTGGATGTTTTTAAACTCACAGAAAACAGTATGTAATTGAATATAAACTGTTCTTTATAGATATAACTAGCTATCCCGTCGAACTTCGTCTCGCCCTAAATTACATTTGAGTATAGTGTTAGAATCGGAAAATAGACAATTATTAAAACCTCACATTTATTGATATTTTCGTAATTAGTTTCAATATTTTT
>JAODGA020008929.1:0-14279 GCA_027574885.2 Drusilla canaliculata | reverse complement strand
TCCCACCGATAGGGAAGACCGGGCTGAAGGAGGGCTGCGCGACCTGGTGCAGCGGCCACAGGAGTTGACCGATCGACGTCAAAAAAATCACAATTATAGCCCGATAGACGCTGAATAAGGCCATGTAAAAGATTTCCCGTTCACTTGTTTAGTAATGCCGGAAATAATTCTCAAAAATGACCTTCTTTTTTTACGTTCAAAGTGGGATACCCCCTTAATCCATAAATTATTCCCACTTACCTGATATAAAAGGAAAAAAGGGAAATATAGGTTACATGAATAAATAAACACCTTTAATATTTAAGTATTCAAACATCAATAAATGGATGTAACCTAGATATGTATAAAATTTCTCTATAAACTCATACAACAATGACTATTCATCAACGTGCATAAACTATGTAATATTAAAGCAGTTTCCGTACTCATAAAAAGATAAACATTACGTTATTATACATGCATGATTTATACAAGAGTTATAAATATCTTTAAATATATGAATAACAATGCAATATGATATTTTGTTGAATATTCACGCAAATCTTGCTCTTCATATGTCTATGCTTCTTATAAAAAGATTAACACTCTAAGACAATAAATACAGTTTTTATACAAACATAAATATATTAATAGCAATCTCTTTTGTTGATAGTATATAATCCTGAATGGTTTTGAGGTTATTGCTTTTCTTTGCTTCCAAACACAAACATACGTAATGTAGTGTATTCACTGTTGTGATTGTAACTTACGTTATTGGTTTATCTCTGGCTTGAAATGCACAACAATAAATTGTTTGTAGACGGCGCAATAGATACAACTTGAACACCGATGTTGTTGCGTCGTTTTTACGGTAACGGCTGGAAATGATTGCGATTGTGTATGCAGCGCCCTCTAAAATCGAATGCGTGAGACACTAGGAAAATTTCCGAACGTTTTACCAACAAATATTTCAAATTTGCCGCGATCGAATAAAATCAGTATGCTTTGGAAAAACAAATCCCGAGTCTCGAAAAGTGAAAAAATCAGTCAAAGCAAAATTCCTTTCCGAGACACACGCGTTTCAAAATCGCTCCGCCGTTATTGCAATATTCTCAATATTCTTGTAATCAAATTTAATTTATTTTGGAATATTTCGATTGTAATCGAATCCCTCAGATCACAACGCGTGATACGAAATTTTGGACGATTTTAAATTTTTGAATTTTGATTTTAATATTCCAATGCGTTTTACAATTGCAATAATGGCGAAAATTGGCATTAATGGTTTCGGTCGCATTGGGCGATTGGCACTCAAAGCATGCCTCCTGAAAGGGCTTGAGGTGCGTATCTCGGCCAATTTCCTCTCAAATTTTACATGATCTTTCATGTCTGTGTTTAACAGAAGGGCGCTTCAAAATGCCCGATCCCTAAGGTTGTTGCAGTCAACGATCCGTTCGTCAGCGTCGAGCAAATGGCATACCTCTTCAAGTACGACTCCACGCACGGTACCTACTGTGGAGATGTGACCACCATGGGCAGTTGCCTTTTGATTGATGGTAAGATTACGTTTGGTTGATGAGGAATATTATGATGAGACATTTTCTGCGGGGACAGGTGTAAAGATTGATACCTTCAACGAGAAGGACCCCAAGAAGATCATGTGGAAGAAGACCAACGTCGACTACGTGATCGAATCGACGGGCGTGTTCACGACGTGCGACAAGGCGGCGCTGCATCTGGAGGGCGGCGCAAAGCATGTGCTCATCACCGCGCCGTCAAAGGATGCGCCCATGTTCGTCATGGGCGTCAATCACGACACGTACAGCAACGACCTGCAGGTGGTGTCGATGGCGTCGTGCACGACCAACTGCCTCGCGCCGCTGGTGAAGGTGATCCACAAGGAGTTCTGCATCGAGGAGGGCCTGATGACGACCATACACGCGTCGACCGCCACGCAGAAGGTGCTCGACGGGCCCGCGGGCAAGTCGTGGCGCAACGGGCGCGCCGTGCTGCAGAACATCATTCCGGCGTCCACCGGCGCCGCGAAGGCGATCGGCAAGGTCATTCCCGACCTGCAGGGCAAGCTCACCGGCATGGCGTTCCGCGTGCCCACGCCCGACGTCTCCGTCGTCGATCTGACCATCAAGCTGGGCAAGGACGCGCCCTACGATCTCATCAAGTGCAAGGTGAAGCAGGCGTCCGAGAGCTACCTGAGCGGCATTCTGGGCTACACCGAGGAGGATCTGGTGAGCAGCGACTTCATCGGCGACACGCGCAGCTGCATCTTCGACGCCAAGGCTGGTATTCCGCTCAGCAAACAGTTTGTGAAGCTTGTCGCATGGTACGACAACGAATACGCGTACGCGACCCGTGTGGCCGACTTTGTCGCTTATATGATTTCCCAGGAGTGCTAGGCACCATCGCTTCGCACAATCCCCGTTGCCGAAACCTACAGTTCTTCAAAAGTACAAGCAAGCATTTATCTAGTTCTGGAGTCTTTACGGTCCAATGATGTCCCTTGGTTTTTTAATAAACTGGGTCTAATTTATTTTCTTGTTTATGCTAATTACTCTGCGTACATAACATTTAAATGTTATCAGAGATGAGACAACTCACCTCAACCAAGACATAACCGGATTTAGACTTATGGGTATTTGAAATATGGGGCCCCTTTTAAGTAAATTGCTTACTTACACAATTTATTTCGGGTACCCCCAAAAATGCCCCTCCCTAAGAAAATGGAGGCTTCCCAAGAAAATGGGTCTTCCCCCAAAAAATGGAGGCCCCAGGAACTTTTTCTCAATTCCCACCAACAGTAAAAGAACAAGCCATTTCTAAAGAGGTCCCTACACGATCAGTAATAATGACATTACCCATAATGTCAGCCCAACTTTTAGACCTACACGGTCATTAATAATGTCATTCCAATAAAATAATGACATTATTCCTGATCGTTTGCGAACCCCTCCCTTAAGTCCCCGTAACTAACATTGCTTTGCTTGCATTTAATTGGAACCCATCTTTCGAAAAATTTAGATGCTTCTCTAAAGACAAGAGCCCCGACTACAACACACACAACCTTTATTTTTATGTAATAATAATCGATATAAACGTGTATAGCCCTTTTTGTGAATATAACTTGCACTGGACCAAATACCAGTGCAACGAATCGACTTCATTCGGATGCGTCGCCATCGCCCGATTGGTCCTCCTTTTCACGCGACGAACGCTCCATTTGCGTACTCTCGGCGAGCGGTGGGTCAGCTTCGGAGAGTTCCAGATTCGCGATGCGGAGACTGGCAACGTCAGAGCGAACGGCCTCCGTATTGGAGACGTCGTAATTTGGAAGTAAGCGACGCGGACGGCGGTATCGACGTGGCGGTGCAACCGGGGTCTGACAATCCACCAGCGATCCCATCGCTTGACCAGCCGCGACTTCGACGTGGTCCCCGTGCGCGGCGACCACATTGGTCAGGGACGCGGCCAATCGGTGGCGGCTCCTCAACCGGTGAGCGATGGGCTCGTAATCTAATTCAATGGCGGCATGCTCGACGACAGGTGGTGGCACCAATGGAGCACGATCGCGGTTGCGCGCCCTCGGCGCACGAGTTTCCTCTTCCGGACCAGCTTTTTCATCATTCGTTTGCGATGCCATTTTGATTATGACAGCGTAATTTGAGTTGAAGTCCTGTCATTGTGCACATGTATCTAGATTCTCATGATTGTTTATGCCAAACTTGAAAAGTTCGGTAGCATGTTCTTAAAAGGGAGCACATTTTGATTGTTTCAGGAAGTGTGTGTAATGATTTCAATCTCGGCAGACTCGTCCCATGATCTAATCAAGAATCTGGCAGACAGGTGCATATCATCTGCGTGCATCATGGTATGATAACGGTATCACATCGCATAAATAACAACACGCTGACGAATCCGAGAGTGAAACGCAATGGGCCACAAGGTGCGTCGTAATAATAGAACTGAGACGCACGAGGAACTAGGAACTACGCAGCAGGCGTGCGCGAGCGCGTCGTCGCGCTCGCGCCAGCAGGAAATTTTACATGCGCGCGTGCACGTTGTCGCCGCGTTCGTCGTCGCAGCGGCAGCAAACCAGCAGGCGGCGGGAGCGCAACGCAAGCCTCCGCAGCGCAGTCAACGTTCGCCATCCACAGCGAGCAGCAACCATACCGGATCGCGCGCGTTGCGTATTATTAGCTCGCCAACGCCAGCAGGCGCGACAAAAAAAACGAGGTCACTGCCGACAACACACCAGTATTTTTCCACGCGACGCCGCCATCGAGATTTTTCGCCTTTTTTTTCCGCGAGCGCGCATCCACCCTCGAAACACCCCCGAATCCTCAACATGTCTGCGTCGCCGATGGCGCGTCAGGTGACGGAGAACCGCACCATTCCGACGAAGCGCGTGGTGATTACCGATCCCGGCGACATGCCTGCCGACTACAGTTCAACGCCGGGCGGCACTCTCTACTCCACAACTCCTGGAGGTAGGTCTCTTCCATAGGGGGGGCAAAGGGTAGCCCTCCTGATATTGGGGTACCCCGTGTGCGTTTGCTTACCGCCTGCCCGCATGGTACCCAAGCGCAGCCTGCATTGTTTTGATTGCGGCATGGAAACGTGGAGACTGGCCTGCAACATGCGCGCTCGCGTGTCCTTGAGCGTGTTTACGATACGCGCGATGACGCCAGCCGCCGCCCCGCTTCCCCCCTCGCGCGCAAATGGACATGCGACGTAATTTAATTTTGCGCCATGCGCGCGTGTATCTGTTTGCAGGCTCGCGCATCGTGTACGAGCGCGCCTTCCTCATCAAGCTAAGCCAATCGCCCATTGCCAAAACGCCGCCGACCAAGTTCGACATTCCCGAGGGCCTGCTGCGCGGCTCGCCGCCCATGCCGAACGGCAAGTCGCCGTCCCCGTCCGGCGGCGGCGCCCTGCACGCCAAGTCCTACAAGCAGCATCCCGTCACTGCCAAGAAGCAGCGTCCGGCGAGGAGTCCCCTCGCTTCCGTCTCCTCCACGCACGACGAAGAGGACGCGCAATTCCAGATGGACATGTGAGAAGGCGTCCCTCCTGACATATGCCCCACCGGGACAACGAACACATCACGACAATGAAATTTTTTAACATGTTAATGCTTTTACTTCCCCCCCCCCCTTTTTGCAAATCATGTCTAATATTTAGACTCCCCTTCTGTCTTGGAATTTCGAGCCACTTTTGTAATTTTAATTTTAATACTTTAATAAATCGTAATTGTTACGTTTCTGTTTGTTTGTTGCTATACTGTTATCTCATGCATGTGGCGATTGCCTTGTGTTTAATTTTTGTTTGCATACACTGACCTGTTTGACATGTTTGATGTAATCACCTACTCACTGGGTACCAGCAACTCGTTTGGTATGTTTGTAAACAAGCATTTTTTAAAGTTGCATTTCCACATCATGACAATTAAGAATTGTGATTTGATCAAAAATGACATGATTTATAGGTAATGAACCTATTTGTTGCGCATTTTCCAACAGAATAAAAAAAGTTAATTGACGTGTTTTCACAGCAAATCAAAGTATTTGCAAAATTCCTGAGGTGACTAAGTCAATTGCAATTGATATTATTGCCCATTGTTGTTTCGTGCGATCTGAACTGTTACCACGGACCATGTGCATTGCATTTTTATTTCGTTCTCGATCGTGACCATCACCTTTTCCTTAAAGAATTCAATTAATTTTAATGGACATTATTTACGATGTTTACCACTATTTAAATATGTGTGGAGGACGCGTAATTCCATCAACATATATGCGACGACGTCAATTGTATTAATGGTGGTCTATTTGCACAATTGACAAATGTCATCAACGTTATCGCGATTAAAATATGGAGTCTGAGGGCAAAAGGGACAAGGCGAGACATAAGAGGATGCGCCGCAATAAGAAGGCGAGCAAGAAAAAGTCCCAAAAACCTGCGAAGCGCGGTGATACTTGCTTCCTTTATTGCTCAGTGATTACAGGTACCTTGGCATACCTGCAAACCCGACTCAATCCTCATCCTTGCTATTTGCCTTGATCTAGTTATGCTGCCCGGCTACACAGTTGGTACGGTCATCGGCTGGGAGTACATGTACACGATGCGCAACGACGCGTACTTTGTGTCGGTGCCCTTCGTATTCATTGGCGCCGCGTTGGGTACCATTATCGCCGCCGAGGTGATGAGCAAACGCGGGCGCCATATTTGCCTCTGGACGTTCTTCTGGTTCATCTATCTGCAGCTGATCATCCGCTGCGTCACCGACAATCCCACGCTCACGTGTATCGTGCGCTTCTTGAGCGGCATCTCGGTGGGCGCCTACTACCTGGTGGTGCCCACTTATATTGCCGAAATGGTGTACCGCCGGCATCGCGGCGCCATCATGGCGGCGGTGGGCTGCCACATCGCCATCGGCGTCGCAGCCTCGGCGGCTTCGTATGCGTCTCCGCTGTTCTTGCTACGTGACTTCCTCTCCGGTGTTGTGTTCCTGGTCATGAAGTGTTTTTACGCCCCAGAGACCACCTACTATTACATAGCCCGGCGCAAATTCGGGAACGCTATCGAAACGCTGAAGAAGTGTCGAACGGCGGACAAAGAGTGTGGGGAAATTCGCGAGGTGTCGCTCGAGGTGATGGCGTACTCCAGGGACGCTACGCATTGTCTCAGTTTCGGAATAGCCTGTTGCGATCTGAATATCGAAATTTTGCACCGTACGGTAAGCAGCATAGGACTGCTCGTCCTACCGGTGCTGATGTGCTGCACCTGCCACATGGGTGCCAATTTGGACTACTACTACAACTCGGGACAGTATGTCGGCTTTCTGCTGGAATTTATTATAGTATGCCTAGCATTCCTCGTGAATATCTTCGTCATTGACCACTTTGGCAGAAAGATTCTCTTAATGGTATCTTCAATTGGCGTGACCATTTTCTATCTGATCCTGTTTGCCTTGTTGTGCGCTGGCTACGAGAGGAATTCCACGGGTGTCAGCGTAGTACAGAGACTCGTAGTATTATTCTTCTATCTGGGTCTGGATTTTATACCGTTCCTATATTTTAGCGAGATATTCCCGTATGCGTTGCGTGGTGCGGCAACTGGGTGTATCATCTTTACATATTTTATAGTGCATTGCATACGTCCGGTGCTCAATTTCTATGCGCTGATCTACGTGGACATCACTGTCATGGTGTTTGCGTACTTTCTCATTGCACTCGCAAGCGTGTTCTTCTGTTGGTTCATTCCCACCGAAACGAAGCAGTTGAGCATTTGTGCGATTCAGATCAAAATGGATGTCGATGTTGATATACTCGAACATAAATTATATCTACATTGAAGACCAACTTATCGTACTTGTACTATCTAATCGTAACAGTTATAAAGCAATAAATATCGACACAAAACAATTTTGAATTTATTTATGGCGACAACGGAAACAAAGGCACACAGGGACAAAACCACACACAAAGTCGGCGACTATTCCTTGTTCATCTCGTCGTTGAGCTGATGGACCAACTGATTGATCAATTGAACCTTGATGTTCACGCGGAGGTCGCTCAGCGAGGACTGAAAGTAAGGCATGTTAGATTTACGTTCGGAGGGGGGGAGGGGGGTGAATTACGCCACCTTAATCGAGAATACGTCCGTGATCAATTCGCGACAGAGTGTACAGCGCAGTGCTCCCGAATTTACGTGAATGTAGGTTTCAAGACAGTCCAGGCACATGACGTGACCGCACTGCAGACTCACGGGCGACACGACATGATCCAGACAAATGGAGCATGTGTCCGCATTGTAGACCAGCTTCAACTTCTCCTCCTCGTAGCTGGTCTCATTTATGATACGATCGTAAATATACGTCACCCATGCGGAGAGAACGTACACCGGTACGGCGCTCAGCAGGATGGTCAATGGTAGCGCCAGACAATGTGTTGGCCATTCCAAGACGTACACCAACTCGTCCTGAACCATATTTGCCAGAATACCCCAAAAATCACTTTGTAAAAAGAAAGCCTGAGAAAAGAAGCACTAGTACATTGGTGAATCAGTTGACACCGAACATGGAAAAAAAAATATATATAATGACAAATCGTATTCGCATGGTGATTCGTTCCACGACATACCTGGATGCAAATACGATCTATCAAATTATCTACACCGAAAAATCTAACCTGCAATCGTTTTTCCTCAAATTTGGTCCGCAAGCCTCCCCCGCGCAGGGATGTTGTCGGCTACGACGCTGGTGAAGGTTGCGCGCACGCTGCACCAATGGTACGCGGATGGCGCGCTGTGCACGCACGTCCTGCCATGTATGCTGCTGTTCAACGTGCTGGTGCTGTGCGTCCTCTTCGTGCTGCGGCAGCTCGTCGCTGCCGGCATCGCCCACTGGCGGCGGCAGCGGCGTCCGCTGAAGGGGCCCGACTTCATCTACAACCTGGAGGACTGTCCCATCTGCTTTCAGGCGTTCCGCGACCCGGTGCGGCTGCACTGCGGGCACGTCAACTGCCTGGAGTGCATCTCCAAGTACTGCCGGCTGATGTCGGACTATCAGAACTTCAAATGTTCGCTGTGTCGTGAGCCCATTCGGGGTATACTCTATCTTGACGTACGGTCACCCGCTACAAATGCAAGCGAAAGATCAGACCAGATACCGCAAACCTATATTTACCATATTTGCAGGGCTACGCACCATCGCGCCTGAACAAACGGCGCAAACAACTGAAACTCGCTGAATTGCGCCAAATGATGAGTATCCAACGCAAGGAACTTGACTGGTATACCTCGTCGTGTGGTTCTGCGTACGTCTTGGTCGTAATGACGATCGCATTCATATCTTGCTGCATCTACTACAGTTTTTATTAAATATATTAGGTAGGTCCCACTTCTATCCGGCTGAACTATGTATATCGTGTCATAAAATTTATTAGAAATTTGAATAATAATCAAAAAAAATATACATCACATGCAAAAATAGTCCTTTATAAAAAAACACACTTAAAATTTCATCGCTTACGGTAAAATACAATATAAAATTTTCTTAGATTCTTATTACATTACATATATAAATTTTAATACTTAAATAATGAAAAAAAAAGGGGTGCAAAGTAAGATTCTTTTATAAGATTGCTTTTGTAAATGATGAGATCCTAAACGTAAATTTTCGCTCTGAGAGTATACGCTACTAAAATAGATCTAGCGAAACTTAGACATAAATACAATAATTAAACAATAATAATACATGTTTCGTTGTACGTTTATGTTCTCTGCTTTGTGGAACAGAAGTTTACATCTTCTAAAAGTCCCTAAGTACAATAAATATATACAGTAAAAATTGCGAGTTGTGGTCCCTCTTTCCTCCCTAATTAAATTACTTATCATTATTTAGGTATTAATTTATAACAAGTGCTAAACCTGGACGTAGTTCCGTTACGAGCGACGCGCGCCGCAGCTCGCATTCTGCGATCTATTCGATTGAGCATTATTAACAGCCATTTTTGCTCGATTTCGTTTTTAACTCGTTTTAAAACTTACGTTAGTACGATGGGATGGGGGATGAAGATGGCGCGCGCACGACTATCGTCCCATAATGTCGGCGATGGTGAAACCAGTCTTTTTGGGCGGCGGCGGCTGTTGCAAGGGTGGCGGCGGCGGCGGCTGTTGCTGCGGCGGCGCGGGCGGCGCCAGCGTCGGCGGTGGCACACTCAGCCGTTCCTCCTTCTTCATGCTCAGATCGTTGGCGACGCTCTGCTCCTTGTACACGGCATTCTTGCTGCTGCCGGCGAGATTGAGCGCGCCCGGCGTGCTGCCACCGCCGCCCAGGATGGGCGCAAACGACGGTGCGCTCAGCCCCACCATCGCGGACGTGGACGGAAAGACGTCGGGAGCCTTCAGGACGGTCGGACTGCTGGGCAGGACGAGTGCGTGCGAGTGTGCCGCATGGGACGCATGTCCCTGATGCGCGGCTAGCGTGTCGTACTTGGACAGATTGGATGGTAGACGCGGCAGATCGTCGAGCTGCCGTTTTCGGAAGGGCCCGAGGAAGTTGGCCGGACTGGGCATGCCGGGTATCTTCGGCGCGAGCAGATCACGACGGATCTGCAATTGCGGCGGCGGCGGCGGTGGCGGCGCCTCCTTCCGCGTCTCCTCCTTGATGGGTGGTAGCTTCTCAGCGGCGCGTTCCTCGTCCTTGACGAGCGCCAGCGTCACCTCCTCCTGGCCCGGATCGATCTCCGTGTCCTCCTCCTCGTCCAGCTCATCCTCGTCGTCGTCTTCTTCGAACGCGCTGCGGCGTTGCTCCATGCGATCCCTGCCCGGACGCATCGTGTACGGACTGTTCGACGAGCACGGCTCATGGCACTGGGTGCGTTCGCGATGATCGCTATGCTCGGAGTCGTCAGTCGGCGAGAGCGCTTCGCCATCGTTGGGGATGTAGCCGTCGCCGAGCCCATCGGCGGGCACATCGCCCACGGCGTGCGTGAGCGCGTGTCGCCGCAGGTCACAATTGCGGCGGAATACCTTCCCGCAGGAGTTGCACTCGTACGGCTTGTGGTCGGTGTGCGTGAGAAGGTGCGTCTTCAGGTTGGAGCGCTGATTGAAGGAGCGCGAGCACACCGGACACTTGTGCGGCGACTCCTCCATGTGGAGGATCTTGTGCACGGCGAGCGTGCGCGACTGGCAGAAGCCCTTCCCGCATTCCGTGCATTTGAACGGCTTCTCTTTGCTGTGAATGTATCTGCAATGTGACGAAACATTGATGTGAGAGCGCTGGAAACGACCATCAAGCAAGCGAATTGAAGGAAGACCAACACGCGTGGCGGTTCAACGGCTGATAGGCAAATGTGCGCTCCCGCTGCACGACGCGGCCGATCCCAAACGATCAGCGGAACCCTGTGTGTATGCGTTAATCTGTTTGCGCTAGGAAAGAAACCGCCAGGCAAGGCGAAGAAAGAGCGACTGCATTCCTCAGCGTATTAAACCGGAGCACCAACACACTCGCGCGCACCACAACGTACACGTGCACGCATGGCGAGAGCGCATTCGGTCGGCGGAGATACCGATCTGGCGTTTCACCGTCCAGTCCACACGGTGTGGCGCGGCCTGCACACGCGTAGCCCAGCGACCACACCAGAAGTTACGAAACGAGAGCAAAACGACTGGAAGCCCGACAGCGGTTCGATGCAGAGATTCGAACGCGCAGCCAGCAAGGCAGCCAGCGCGAGCGCGCCCGCTTCATGGTGCGTGGTACCACCATCACTGGTGGCAATGCATGCGCGCGAGATGAAGAAGGACGAAAAAACTGGTTCCGCGAGCGCGGCCGTGGCGTCGCCGGTATTCGCCTTGGTCTTCTTCTTCTTCGTCTCTTCTACGCCAGCCGCGCAGCTCGGCCGATTCTTCTACTACTATGTACGAAGCGGAGTTAATTAACCGAACACGTTTATTATTAACCAAGGTATACGAGTTCGTAGCGCTTGCTGCTAGCGCTCGCAGCACTATTGCACGAGAAGACGAATAAAAAAAACACGCTGCTATCGTGGCAAGGGAATAAAAATCCACATGTCGCTCAAGTTTTGCGCTTACTGCGTGATGGGAGAGAAAAATGCAACACGCAGGCACGCCAGTTGCCAATTCGTCTAGGAGCGCAAACCGCTAGCGCTTCCGCTTGGATGGCCGCCAAGTAATGATCTCGTTCGCCGCGTCTGGGAAAACTGCGGCTAATTTACGCCGTGTTTTCATTGTTGTGCTTAATCGCGATACGCTACCATAATTTCGCGCGACGCGCGTAACAAAGCAGAACGGCACTCAAATTGAGCCGGAAGTGCGCGACGTGTTTACACGAAATTGCAGCTACTACTCCGGCGTGCGTGTGTGTGCCGTGTGTGTGTTGGCCGCGAACAAAGGCATCGGAAGACAGGTAGTTGTGCGAGAATTGCGGCAATAATCGTTCGAATTAAACGGCGCAGTGTTCGGTCGCTGTTTCGGAATACGCGACAGGTGCACCGGAAGCCCGCCGATCTTTCCGCTCGCCATCGGTGCAATTTTTCCCCAAGTCCAGGGATCCGCGGGGATTCCGCATGTGATACGTGGCGCGACGGAGGCCCGATGTATGTAGTACCAAATGCAAGACGAGAACGATGCAGAACTGGTTTGGCGAGCGCAACGAAGACGCAGCGAACAAGACGGTCTTAGCCGATGTTGCTTAGTTAGGATGTGCGCAACGCTAGCCGGGGAAGAGTTACTGAACTGAGAAGCGCAGCCGAACACGCTGCGGCTACTCTCTCGGCCCGTTGCAGTGCACCGGCCGTACCATCTAGTCCGTGGTGGGTTTGATACCGAACAACTGTTGGACCGTGAACTTATTTCATTACTTTTTACTTCTCGATGCCCTGATGCGTTTGCTTCCACTTCGGGTGTACCAGCAGTGTGTAATGAGCGTACCCAGATGGCAATAGCGCGAAATTGCAAATCGAAGAATGCGAGACGCTAGGTGCATTACACAAGGTTTTACTTTTCGCAATTAATTGCGATAAACGCTGGTAGGAATGCGCATGTATGGCATACACTCATTCGCGCTGGTGTGGCTGCGTGCCGGAGAGTACTTCCTTCGGCGCTGCGACCACGGCTACATTGCAGGTACTCCTCTATTAATGCATCGCATGGTGGAAGATTATAAACCGAGATTATAAATCTAGATTTATAATCTTCATCCTTCATCTCCATCTTCACATATTTTACGCGCGCGCGCGCGCTGCGAGTACGGCGACCGGTCGTTCTCTCGCGCGTCTCCTGCACAGCTTGGTGTTCGAATTAAAGCTTAAAATTAGTTTCATGCCTCGAGATATACACGGCCGCAGCGCGCAGGCGACGGCAGGAGAACTCTGCGCTCCGCGTGCACGTGCGCCTCTGCTCCGCGTCGGTCGCGGACGCTAGCGATGCTCTCAAGTTCTTTAAATTCCTGCTGCCATCGCGCCGCAGCGCGGCGCGAACAGCAGGGACGGCGCAGGCGGTCATTCCGAGATGGGTATGTGGATTAATTAATAAAGCCTCTCGCGCGCGGAGCAATCTCGATATGAAACGTACGCAGATCGCTGCCGAACAGGTTTACAGTCGGCTTAACTAATGCAGGTCGTAAAGCAAAGTAAGCTAAGCGTAAGCTAAGCTCGCAATAAAAACAGATTCAAGACGATTGAGCGCCAACATCACACGCTGGACGGGCACCGCCGAAATTGACTGCAATGTTCTATCAACAGCGAATCTAGCGCCGAATTAAAAAATAAAAAAAAAACAGCGCATGGCTCACAGTATGCGACGTGCTGTGAATGTTATATAAAGCAATGAACTTTCCAAAACTACAACAAAACAATCACGGTGCACATTAATTCGATTTAGAATCAAGCACCGAATTTGCCGGACCGAAGTCGAACACTGCGGCCTGGGAATTGTTTCTTCTGATTCATAGAAAGCCGTGCCGCGCAGCGTTATGTAATTGCTTTGCGGTTATCGGAGCAAATAATACGCGTATATACTGTCTGCGGGCCCGGAATCGAATCGAGGTGTGGGCGGTACAATAGAAAAACGTTTCCAAACCGTAATTCGTCAAGAAGTGAGCAGTGACTATCAATAAACGAATCTGTATCACGTCGAGCCGCTTGCGGTGAACTCCAGACGCATACGAAGCCAACCCACAAAAAAAAAACCATACAACAAAGAAGCGGCAAAGAATGATGGCGAAAAGGATCACATGGAAAACCCCGTGTTTAGTATTCCACGCGTGTGATATGGTATTTGCAAGAATGAGGCATCAATCGCAAGTGGAATTCGTAATGTTGATGATGACCACCTTCGGGTTTTATGAGTAGTATATGTCAATATCAAATCGTGTTTCTTACCTATGATCGCGTAGATGGTCCTGCCGGCGGAAGGCCTTGCCGCAGATGTCGCAGGAGTACGGTCGCTCGTCGGTGTGCGTGCGCTCGTGGATGAGCAGATTGTAGCTCTTCGTGAACTGGCGGTTGCAGAACTTGCAGATGAATTGCTTCTTCGGCCGCGACGCGCGTCCCGGCGCGCGCAGCAATCGCCGATCCAGATGCGCATGCATGCCGACGTTCGGCGGGCCGATGAAGCCGGCCGCATTTCCGGGGAAGGCGAAATTGCCGGCGGGCAGGAAGCCCGGATAGCCGGGATGCGGTGGCGCGCCGGCGGGCAGCATGAGCGCCTCGCGGAACGCCAGCTCTCGATATATGCAATAAAAACGAATTTATATACTGTTA
>JAODGA020008783.1:0-11838 GCA_027574885.2 Drusilla canaliculata | reverse complement strand
GGGAGTAAAAAAAACAATCAAAAGATAGGGGAGAGAAGATTAGGGTGAGACCAACCACAATGCTTCCACCCTCTTTATCCAAATTAAAAAAAAACGAAGGGTGTGAGTTCGTCACAAAATAGAGGGTGTCTTAATGGAAAGGGGGAGAATAGTAATACCAATTAGAAATGAGGGGAAACCAAACACGTTTTCACCCCTCTTCTCTAATATGAGTGGGGACTATTGCGCCTATAGGAAAATGTATTGGTGGGGGGGGAAGGTTTAGAACCGGCGAATACATTCTACTAACAAACTCTGAGTTTCTCTCAAGGCAAATATCGTAATTTAAGCTTGATATGTTTGAAGCAAGCTTAAATTATGACATTTTGATCCGATTAAGACGTCTTCGCAAATTAACTCAACTATTTTACGCGGTTGTAAACTGTTGGAGTTATGCGCGTGTTGATGCGAGTCGAAGGCGGTACAACACATGCACAAATTAGCAGTTACGACGATCAAGTCGTAACTCTCTTGGCACAGTGCTCCACTTCCGCAAATAGCAAAGTTCCTAAGAGACTGGAGCGATATTTAATAACTCGCGGTTTACGTCGTTGGCACAAAGATACTATAAGCTTGCTACGTAGCGCGACATGTTTTTGTCAAAGCTCCATGTAGAAATCCGGTAGTGGAAATCCCGATGGTGACATGTCATCCCTGTATTAGTGTATACAGTAGTTGCTTATCTTTGTGTTTTATCACCAAAAGGAGGAGGAGACTTGTTGTAGAGTCAGGTGAGTGGGTTTATTAATGAGACCGAAATTTAATCCAATGTTATGCAAATGTGCTACTGAAGGTTGCGAAACAAGGGCAAGTCTTTATGGAAATTAATATTATGAGTCTGATAGGGTTGCAATAAAGAGAAGAGAAAGGGTTGAGATGTTTTATTAAAGTTTTGCTTTATTTTATAGTTTCCTAGTTGGTAGGAAAATAGTCTAGTAAAATATGGATGTTATGAATTTCAGTACTTGGATAGTGTGCTTTGAAATTTAGAGTGTTTAGAATGGTTTTGTGCCGATAAGATAGTCACATATAGGGCAATGACCTTTGAACCGCCAATTAGAATGTAGCTAACGTATAGAGCTTTGCAGTGTGTAGTAGTAGGGGAGTGTATATTGCTTGGCAATAGTAGGGTGACGTGACCTTGAGTCTACCAATCACAGTGGAGCTTTTATTGTGTCTACCGCGGAAGCGAATGAAGTAACACGTACGTAGCAGTAATTAGAATACATTCATTTCAGCCAATTAAGTAGAATTATATGTAGGTCATAGTCACGTGCACATAGAACGAAATAAAAAGGGGCGTGGCCATTAACAACTAATTAGTAAGAAACGAAAGCAAAATATAATAATAAAAAAAAAAGAGTAATAAAGTACATAAAATCATATAAAATAACTGTTTTTATAAAAAAAAGTTTGTAACAACACCTATAACACAAGAACAACTTGATCGATTTTAATAATTCTTTTTGTGCTGTGTACTTATTGGTCCAAGGAAGGATGTTGAATATTAAAATATGTATGTTTAAAAAAAGTGTATGTAACAACACTTATAACTCAAGAACAACAAATCTAAATTTAACAATTCTTCCTCAACTGTACATTTATTTGTCCAAGGAAGGATATAATATATTAAAATTTATATATTTAAGAAAGTGGTGTTTGTAACAACACTTATAACTCAAGAACTACTAAATTTATTTCCAAAATATTTATAATAATATGAAAAAGAGTGGTGTATGTAAATACATTATAACTCAAGAACAATTTAATTAATGTTTATAATTCTTTCAGCATTACATATTTATATGTCTGAGGAAAGATATGATATACTAAAATATACATATTTAAGAAAGTGGTGTTTGTAACAACACNTTTACATATTTAAGAAAGTGGTGTTTGTAACTACACTTTTAACTCAAGAACTACTAAATTTATTTCCATAATTTTTATAATATATAAGAGAAAGTGGTGTATGTAAATATATTATAACTCAAGAACAATTTAACTAATTTTTATAACTCTTTCAGCATTACATATTTATATGTTTGAGAAAAGATATGATATACTAAAATTAACATATTTAAGAAATTTGTGATTGTAACAACACTTAAAAGTCAAGAACTACTAAATTTATTTCCATAATTTTTATAAAATTATGAGAGAAAGTGGTGTATGTACATACATTATAACTCAAGAACAATTTAACTAATTTTTATAATTTCTTCAGCATTACGTAGTTATATGTCTGAGGAAAGATATGATATATTAATTCTTTCTTTGATTAATTTGTATTTATCAGAAAAAGGATTTTAGTTGTATCTGTAAAACTTATAACTTCAACAACCCATTTTTATAATGATTATTTTATTGTCTTTGATTAAAATAGAATAATGTATGCCAAAACTAGTACAAAACATAAAAAAAGACCCTGTTAAAGCAAAAAAGAGGCTAGCTTCATATCTAACCTCACAAATCAACAAAAAACAAAAGAAACTTATTTGACCTAGGGACAGATAAATTCGCCCACAATATTGAACCATTGTCCCTTCGCATCGAATATCCAGGGTAGACAACCACTCCCATTATTATCCTTCCTATTCATAGGTTCTTCCCCACTTTACCTCAAAAAGTCATCTAGCGTTTTCCGGTTATGTAGATACGCCTGATATCCGGATACCGGAAGAACAAACCATAGTCTCAAAACACAAATTGCATGAATTTCACACGTAGCAACACAAACAAAAGACTTCTCCGAACTTGGAAGAACAAAAAACAAACAACTTTGTAATTTGATTAGACACGAGCAACTACATAATTATGTAATATTTTTGCTTATACTGTAGACTGTAGACACTAGACAGTAGACAGTAGTCTAGTATATAATAGACAAACTGTCAAGTGCGTGCCATTGGAGATTATCGTGTGGAAACTTTTATAAACAATGCATTATCAAATTATATGCACATGTTTGCACGGTTTTTCATGTTATCAAATTGACCGTTGACGTAATGCAAAAATTGCCATTGGCCAAGTGTCTACTTATACATATACTACACGCAAAACATACATATCTACTACAATGCGGAAAATGGTTGTACAAGTTGTATAAGAGCTGTCAACCGGGAGGCAATTAACATGTATTGATAACTGGCTTGATTCATGGCTACCGCAAAACTGCGCGGCGTAATTAACTCGTTGGGAAATGTGCACAAAAAAAGTGGGTGGAAAGGAAGAGATGTCGCAGGTGGTTGTAATTGTTTTCGAAAACATTGGACCAAGCTGTAACTACGCCTATAACTCAAGAACAACTGAACCGATTTTGAAATTCTTTTTGTTAAACATTAACATTAACTTGAGGAAGGATCTGATATAATCAAATATTTAAAAATGTTTATATAAAGTATATTTTATTTGGTTTCTCTATAATATGAGTCCAATATGTATTTCTTCTACTTATTCATGACGAGCTATCTTAGCAAACTTTAAACCCCATATAAAAAATAATATTTGAATATACCATATCTTTCTCTTATTAAATGTCAATCCAACTAATTAAAAATAATCAAAATTTATCAATCCGTTTTTGAGTTATAACGTTATTACAAACACTACTTTTCTTTATATAGATTTTTGCAACATGATAAATTTGAATTTTTTACAAATGTTGTTGGTAACTACACTTATAACTCAAGAACAACTGAACCGATTTTGAAATTCATTCTGCATAACATGAACATTAACTTGAGAAAGGATCTGATGTAATAAAATAATAAAAAATGTTAAAATAAAGTTTATATTATTTAGTTTTTTTATAATAAGGGTCCTATACGTATTTCTTCTACTTATTCATGACGAGCCAGCTTAACAAACTTTAAACCCCATATAAAAAATTATATTTGAATACACCATATCCTTCTCTTATTAAATATACATCCAACAAATAAGAATTAGTCAAAATTTATCAATCCGTTTTTTAGTTATAACGTTATTACAAACACTACTTTCTTTTATATAAATATTATTTGCAACATGATGAATTTGAATTTTTTACAAATGTTGTTGGTAACTACACTTATAACTCAAGAACAACTGAACCGATTTTGAAATTCTTTTCGCATAACATGAACATTAACTTGAGGAAGGATCTGATATAATCAAATATTAAGAAATGTTAAAATAAAATGTATATATTTCAATAACATTTGTCAACACTTCAAAATTGTAAATCGAGTTCTATAAAAACTATTTTTTGTTCTTTTATTTAGTAAACAAACAGTTCCTAAAACATGTGACGTCACAATAATAGTCTTTTCTTGTTTTTGCATAGAAAGATTAAAAATGTCAAATTTTAAAAGTTATTGTGCTTGTTTTTTTATTATATGTGTCCTATATGTATTTTTTCTACTTATTCATGATGAGTTATCCCAGCAACCCTAAGTAAAAATTATTATTCTAATACACCATATCCTTCTCTAATTAAATATAAATCCATCAAGTTTAAAATATTCAAAATTTATTAAGCCGTTTTTGAGTTATATCGTTATTACAAACACTCCTTTCTCTTATATAGATATTATTTGCAACTTAAGTTCAATTTTATACAAATGTTGTTGGTAACTACACTTATAACTCAAGAACAATTGAACCGATTTTGAAATTCCTTTTGCTCTGCATCTACATTAACCTGAGGCTGGATCTGATGTAATCAAATATTAAGAAAAGTTAAAATAAAGTATATATTTTAGCAACATTTTGTCAACACTTCAAAATTGTAAATTAAGTTCTATAAAAACTATTTCTTGTTCTTCTTTTTAATAAACTAACAGTTCCTAAAACATGTGACGTCACAATAATAGTCTTTTCTTGTTTTTGCATAGAGAGAGTAAAAATGTCAAATTTTAAAAGTTATTGTGCTTGTTTTTTTATAATATGTGTCCTATATGTATTTTTTCTACTTATTCATGATCAGTTATCCCAGCAACCCCACATAAAAATTATTATTATAATACACCATATCCTTTTTTAATTAAATATAAATCCAACAAATCAAAAATATTCAAAATTTATTAAACGGTTTTTGACTTATAACGTTATTACAAACACCACCTTTCTTAAAATAAATATTATTTGCAACATGAGTTGAATTTTTTTACAAATGTTGTTGGTAACTACACTTATAACTCAAGAACAACTGAACCGATTTTGAAATTCTTTCTGTATAACATAAACATTAACATGAGGAAGGACCTGATGTAATCAAATATTGAGAAATATTAAAATTAAGTATATATTACTTAGTTTCTTTATAATAAGGGTCCTATATGTATTTCTTCTGCTTATTCATGACAAGCTATCCCAGCAAACTTTGAATTCAACAAAAAAAAATGATTATTTTAATGCACCATATCCTTCTCTAACTAAATATAAATCCAACAAATAAAAAATGATCAAATATTATTAAGCCGTTTTTGAGTTATAACGTAATTACATACACCACTTTCCTCTATCTTGCTATTTGCAACACGAGTTCAATTTTTTACAAATATTGTTGGTAACTACACTTATAACTCAAGAACAACTGAACCGATTTTAAAATTCTTTCTGCTCAACATTAACAATTACATGAGGAAGGATCTGATGTAATCAAACATTAAAAAATACTAAAACAAAATATAAATATTTGTAAAATTGTTCAACACTTTAAAATTATCTATTCCTGCCGTTCAGCATAACACTTTAATCATTCAATAATCACCTAATAGTAATATTTCAACCGCATGCATTGCATGCACGCATATCCGAGATAATTGAAGAGATAAAACATCGCCGTGCTGCACCAACATATCGTCACGGTCCAATGCACACGAGCCGCAAACAAATAAATATCCAGCGCATCACAGCAATTACACCAAACTCTCGACATAGGACACGCCGAGAATAGACACCGCGCAAACCGCCTCCACACGCACAACGTGCTCAATGAGACACAATCCCATGCATATCTAATGCAATCGCTTTACTCGATTTATTCCATTCATTTCTGCATCAACTTATTTTATTTCTATTCAAACCAAACAAAGAAAACTGATTCAATCCGATAGAGAAAAATTTATGTTTACAACTTTGTTCGTGTTCATGATTTGAATTTAGTTACAAAATTGCTTGTAAATAATTAGTGCAGCTTGTTATATATGTGGGCATGTTGCAAGCGGGATAAATATTTATTGAGGCAACGCGTGCGCGAGTGCAATGCCGTGGATTAAAATTACGAACTAGGTTTTCAAGGTCCTGACCGATTAGCAGAGCAAAAATAATTAAATTTATTTTATAACGTTATCATTATATTGATATTAGATGCATAATAATTTTGTTTGTTTTGTTTTTATTGTTTATGAACAATTAGAAAGGCTTAAGAAGAGAAGTTAAAGTTTTAGTGCTTTATTTCTTCTATTTATTTTTAACGAGCTATCTTAACAACTTTTAAACCGCTTTGTAAAATTAATATTTCATATCCTTTTCTAATTAAATACAAATCCAATAAATAAAGATAAATTAAAATCTATCAAGCCATTTTTGAGTTATAGCGTTTTTACAAACACCACTTATTACAATTATATTAATATTATTTGAATTATGAGTTGTGTTTAACTGTTACGTTATGGTTTCATATTATTACAATTGACACTATGAAATCGTTTTTAAGAACAAACATAATTAAATGCATAACATTCTAGATTTTCTGTTTTTATTGATTATGAACAATTAGAAAGGCTTAAGAAGAGAAATTAAAGTTTTAGTGATTTATTTCTTGTATTTATTTTTAACGAGCTATTTTAACAACTTTTAAACCGCTTTATAAAATTATTATTTGAATACACCAGATCCTTCTTTGATCAAATATACATTCAATAAAATAAGAATATTTAAAATCTATTTTGTAGTTTTTGAGTTATAACGATAATACAAACACCACTTTCTAAATAAATATTATTTTAGTTATGTGTTGTGTTCAACTGTTACGTTATGGTTTCATATCATTACAATTGACACTATGAAATCGTTTTTAAGAACAAACATTATTAAATGCATAATATTGTTGTTTCTTCTGTTTTTATTGTTTATGAACAATTAAAAAAGACTAAGAAAAAAAAATTGAAGTTTTAGTGCTTTATTTCTTCTATTTATTTTTGACGAACTATATCAGCAACTTTTAACTTGCTTTATAAAATTTATATTTGAATACATCATAGCTTTCTTTGATTAATTACAAATTTAATACAAAAAGAATATTTAAATTCTATCAAGCCGTTTTTAAGTTATAACGTTATTACAAACACCACTTTCAACATATATATTATTTGAATTATGAGTTGTGTTCAGCTGTTACGTTATGGTTTCATATTATTACAATTGACACTATGAAATCGTCTTTAAAAGCAAACATTATTAAATGCATAATATTCTTGTTTCTTCTGTTTTTATTGTTTATGAACAATTAGAAAGGCTTAAGAAGAAAAATTGAAGCTTTAGTGCTTTATTTCTTCTATTTATTTTTAACGAGCTATCTTAACAACATTTAAACCGCTTTATAACAATAATTTTTAAATACATCATATCTTTATTTGATCAAATATACATTCAATAAAATAAGAATATTTAAAATGTATTTTGTAGTTTTTGAGTTATAACGTTCTTACAATCACCACTTTCTATATAAATATTATTTGAATTATGAGTTGTGTTCAACTGTTACGTTATGGTTTTATATCATCAAAAGTGACACTATGAAATTGCTTTTAAGAACATACATTATTAAATGCATAATATTCTTGTTTTTTTTTGTTTTTATTGTTTATGAACAACTAGAAGCTTAAGAAGAAAAATTGAAGCTTTAGTGCTTTATTCCTTCTACTTATTTTTAACGAGCTATCTTAGCAACTTTTAAACCGCTTTATAAAATTAATTTTTAAATGCACCAGATCCTTCTTAGATCAAATATACATTCAATAAAACAAAAATATTTAAAATCTATTGAACCGTTTTTGAGGTATAACGTTTTTACAAACACCACCTTCTATATAAATATTATTTGAATTATGAGTTGTGTTCAACTGTTACGTTATGGTTTCATATTATTACAATTGACACTATAAAATCGTTTTTATGAACAAACATTATTAAATGCATAACATACTTGTTTTTTCTGTTTTTATTATTTATGAACAATTAGAAAAGCTTAAAAAGAAAAATTGAAGTTTTAGTGTTTTATTTCTTCTATTTATTTATGACGAGCTATCTTAGCAACTTTTAAACCGCTTTATAAAATTTATATTTAAATACATCATATCTTTCTTTGATTAATTGCAAGTTTAATACAATAAGAATATTTAAATTTTATCAAGCCGTTTTTGAGTTATAGCGTATTTAAAAACACCACTTTCTATATTAATATTATTTGAATTATGAGTTGTGTTCAACTGTTACGTTATGGATTTATATCATCAAAAGTGACACTATTAAATCGTTTTTTAAAAACATACATTATTAGATGCATAACATTCTTGTTTTTTCTGTTTTTATTGTTTATGAACAATTAGAAAAACTTAAGAAGAAAAATTGAAGTTTTAGTGTTTTATTTCTTGAATTTATTTTTAACGAGCTATCTTAAGAACTTTTGAACCGCTTTATAAAATTAATTTTTAGATGAACCAAATCCTTCTTAGATCAAATATACATTCAATAAAATAAGAATATTTAAAATCTATTGTGTAGTTTTTAAGTTATAACGTTATTACAAACACCACTTTCTAAATAAATATTATATTAGTTATGAGTTGTGTTTAACTGTTACGTTATGGTTTCATATTATTACAATTGACACTATGAAATCGTTTTTAAGAACAAACATTATTAAATGCATAACATTCTTGTTTCTTCTGTTTCTATTGTTTATGAACAATTAGAAAGGTTTAAGAAAAATAAATTGAAGCTTTAGTGCTTTATTTCTTCTATTCATTTTTAACGAGCTATCTTAGCAACTTTCAAACCGCTTTATAAAATTAATATTTGAATACATCATATCCTTTTTTAATTAAATACAAATCGAATAAAATAAGAATAATTAAAATCTATTTAGCCGTTTTTGAGTTATAGCGTATTTACAAACACCACTTTGTCTTTTATATATAGACAGACAAGTTTTTATCTGTTTGCCTTATAACAACACAAGTGTGGTTACACTATGGCACTACTGTACTTAAATTAAAAACCATACAATTATTATTCACGTCCGTACATGCCTTAAGTCATTTGAGATAAAACACGACTCATATTTCAAATAATATCTAAAAGAAACAAAAGTGGTGTATGTAATAACGTTATAACTCAAAGTTGGCTTAATAAATTTCAATTATTTTTAATTTTTTGAATATGTCTTTAATGCAAGAAGGATATGGTATATAAAAATATTATTTTCAATAAGCGGTTTAAAGTTTGCTAAGATAGCTCGTCATGAAAAAGTTGATTATGAAGAAACAAGTCTTTAAGAAAACTGAGAGAAGACTGTCATTGTGACGTCATACATTCTAGAAAATGTCAGTATACCATATAAACAACAGAAAGAACTCAATTTGATCAATGCTGATTAAATTGAATTCCCATGACTCTGATTTTAACACCACTAATGTGGTTTTTCTGTTACTTCATCGTAACACTATCAAAAAGTGTACAATTACATTAGCGTGCTCAAATTTAGTGGTGTTATTAATTGCAGGATGTGCGCGCGCGCTTAATTAAAATGTCGTCAAATGTCATGCACCTCGCGTGCAACAATGTATCACGTGGAGTTGCATAACGGAATGCGTTTGACTGCAATTTTAGCCTCGCTTGTCAAGGTTAATGTGTTCATCATGGTTGTTAGGGTTGTTTTTGTCCATAAATTGCTATCACATGTGTGATGTGTGATGTGTGCATGTGTGTGTTTGATTTACTTAGATTATAAGATAGCAAACGTGTGTTATTAGGTGATGGATTCATGGGACATGGAATGCTTAGTAATGGGATAATAAGGAAATGAGTAACGTGCTCGTGTCCATTAAATCACGTGTCTGTGATTTGATATGGTGATGATTTAATTTGATTGTATTTGACTCAATAAGGAGTCTTCCAGGAAAATTTCCTATTGAGAAGAATCACCAGATATGCTTTTTCTATGATTGTGTTAAAATTAAATTATGAGCAAATTTTACCTAAATTGGTATTTAAGTCAAATGACTTAAGCTTGATGTGACTTAAGTCACTTTGGATGTTATTACTTCCTTGTCTAGGCAAACAAATCTCCAGGAAGTCATTGTTCTGAAATCGAAAGTAAATTCTGAACTAAATATCTGTTAAATTAGGACTTAAGTCATATGACTTAACTTTGATGTGATTATATTAGACTGTATATACACGTTCCTAGCTAAAATAATAGATATACAAACATATTGAAATGTGTTTCCGTGGAATGACTTAAGTCACATTGGGTACGTTTGTGTTAAGTCAGTTTCTGAACGAGCTATTTCTATGATTCTATTATTGTCTTAAAATTATAATAATTTTGAACAAAATTTTCCTATAATTGGACTTAAGTCAAATGGCTTAACCTTGATGTGTCTTAAGTCACTTGGGATGCTATTGCTTAAGTCTCAGTCTGGGCAGAAAATTTTTAAGAAAATCGTTTTTCTAACGTTTTCAAAGTAAATTCAGAATAAACATTTGTTAAATTGGGACTTAAGTCATATTACTCAAGGGCAAAGTTTTGCAAGAGGCTAAATATATAGATTATGAATGAAAAAAGTACACATTCAGTACAAAGATGGTTCGATCAGATAACCTCTTCTGAGTAGGTTCAAGGTTGATTCAAAGAACGGAAACCAAGGTTTGATTCAGTTGAGTTTGATTGAAGTGATGATATGGCATTATAACATCACTTGCAATGATAAGAAATCATATTGTAACAGTTGAACTTCCGTTCACGCCATATGAGCTCATATTTCAAATAATATCAAAATTAACTAAAGTGGTGTTTGTAAAACCTTTATAACTCGAAAATAATTTTATCAATTTTATTTATTCTTACTTTGTTGAATTTGCATTTGATAAGAGAAGGATCTGGTGTGTTAAATATTTATTTATATAAAGCGGTTCAAAAATTGTAGAGATAGCTCGTCATGAATACACTTATAGAACCCTAAGTATTTATACTTATATGTTCATATTGTACCAATATCTGCCCTTCAAAAACAATTTTATAACGTTACTTGTGATAATATAACATCATAATCTAACTCATATAAGCCAAAATAAGACTTATATTTCAAATAACATCAAAATGAACAAAAGTGGTGTTTGTAATAACGTTATAATTTCAAAACAGTTATATCAATTTTGATCATTTTTTATTTGATGGATTTGTATTTAATAAAAGAAGGATCTGGTGTATTTAAATATATTTTTTATTAAGCGGTTTAAAAATTGTAGAGATAGCTCGTCATAAATACACTTATAGAACACAAAGTTATGTAAACTTAGTTTATACTATACCAATGTTTGCCCTTCAAAAACAATTTTATAATGTCACTTGTGATAATATAAAATCATAATCTAACTCATATGAGCCAAAATACGACACATATTTCAAATAACATCAAAATAAACAAAAGTGGTGTTTGTAAAAACGTTATAACTCTAAAACAGCTGTATCAATTTTGATCATTTTTTATTTGATGGATTTGTATTTAGTAATAGAAGGATCTGGTA
>JAODGA020008780.1:0-10110 GCA_027574885.2 Drusilla canaliculata | reverse complement strand
TGTCAACTGAGCTATAGACCTTTAGATTTTAGAGGATGAGTTTGGTGGTGTGATCGTGATTTTAGTGTGGGGTTTAGTCCCCGTTCGGTTTTACTTCCTGTGTTTCTATGGTGTTTGTATATGTTACGCTTTTGCTGTGTTTAAAATTGCATTATTAAGCAATTTATATTTTTTAGGCCGATACCGATATAGGCCGATATTATGTTCACATATCGGCCGATACCGATATCGGCCAAGAAGGCCGATATGGCCGATATACCGATACCGATATCGGTATCGGTCGATCCCTAGTCACATGCATTGTTCCATTGCAAGACAAAACCAAATAGTTTTATTAATTTGCTGTATATGATGCAAAATAGAATAAAGTTACACCACAAATCATTTAAAATTTAAGTAAATATTTGGATATTTTTCCAATTTACATTTGCTGCTCTGAAGGAGCAGGTCTCCTAAAGAGTATGAAAAGGTAAGGCAAACGTTTCTCGTTGACGGTGTGAAAACTCGAGTACTTTGTTATTACCTCTGTGGGTAGAACACGCTTGGTGGCCAAATTATAGGTGTTACAAAACGAATGTAATAATGCATTGTTTCGATTACCTAATAACTGTAGATACGCATCTCCAGAAATCAAACAGCTAATAAACTTGATTAAAATCAACAATTACATTACTTAGAACTCTTCGATGAGCATTATATAGCCAACTTGCCTCATACATTTCATTTCTCTCTTTGTTGTCCTCTTTCTAAAGAATGATCTTGAGCAACATGAACTTGATTTCAAATCGTTTGATTGGCGAACAAACAAATGTTAAGCATAAATTGCATTACTGAATGTTACTATACCTCACATCTTGCCACCGACTGACAATAAGAGGTTCATAGATAACATATATACCGTGCTAATTTTTTATATATCGTTTATTTTGTGCTTTTTACATGTTATCGTAAACATATAAATATAAACATGTGAGCTCGACTACGTTCGGAAAATAGAACAATGTAACGTTAGCTATAGGAGAATTGATTGTCTTTAAGCCTAACTAATGACTGAAAAACTAAACTTTTCTATCAAATACTGTTAATAGTATGATTGCAGCATTTTTGGCAGTACCAAAAGTACCTGTCTCTTTCAAAAATATATTATTTTGATAAACCGCACTTTTATATACCTTTGCATGGAGTGGGCTATAATGGAGAGTTGGCATATACTGTATACAACAAGATATAGAATAGTCGCTATAAGGAGAGTGGAAAAAGAGACAAGGATTTAAGATAAACGTGCTTGAACAGGTGATTATCGCTGAAGTTATCACCGGACACGTTTTTTCATATGTAGAACTAAAAATATATCATATTCATTATTTCAAAGAAGATTGCAGCAGACTTATGATCAACTGTCTTTTAAGAAAAGCTAAAATTTTATACTTACCAACTAATTCCAAAGAGCAATCCATATATTATATAAACACTATCCTGGAATCTCCAATATGTCTAGCAAAAAAAATGTTTGAAGAAGAAAGGTAAGCTAACTACAATAAAACATTTTCAGTTTCGAATATAAACATGTTTTGAATTATATTTTTTCATTAAACTTAATGCTTTCATCATAACTTTAATTAATCATCACATGCCTAGATTTGGTTTCGTATGAAATCACATTCGCATGCACAGAACATTCTTTATAAAATGTAATATGTTAAACGTTAAACTTAAATTTTCTTCCAACAATAGATAGTTAGTATTTTGTTTCTATCTAGTAAATATGTTTAGTATAAGTGAGGTAAAAAATCTATTTTTCTTTTTCACTACTGGTTCATCAAAATATGTTATACATGTTTTTGAGAAAAAGGATTATCATTCGTAAAACTACTTCACAAACCTTGGAGATTGAAAATTATCGACTTCTAGGATAGGAATGTACAGAAAGCTAGAAACATCTACAAACAATCATGTGTTTTTCCCTATCGTACCAACACTTATTTGAAGTTATCGGATAAAAAACAGCCAAGCATACTAACCATTATCATTTTCATCTAGTTACACAACAATTGGCAACCATGTAAGTCGTTGCTATTTGCGTAGAAAATGAAAACACACTTAATACAACTATAACTTTAAAGGTGTGTTTTAATTTGTTGAGTCGTAAAATATCTATTACTGATTGAACAATATGGAAACAAACTTTGAGATTGTATTCCATGCTCTAGTTTAATACTAATTATAAAAGATGTGTACGTCACTTATAGGTTGATTTCGTCATTATTCTAACATCGCAAATTTTATGGGCAGTTTATTGAATCATTGACACAATGGTCGTTGATTGTGTCCACTTAAAAAAATTGGTGTACTGGGTTCCGATCTCGTCTTTTCTTAGGTATTTTACGATAGTGTTGCTACTAATTGCAACACGACAATTAGGCCTCGAGTAGTTCAGGCAACAATTATCCATGATGATTGCATACGCTAGTTACCTATATTCTAGTATAGATTAACGAAAAATATTATCGAACATTTTGTTGCATGATTTTATAGACTTGGTCAATTTTAATAAAAATTAAATAGATTTAAAATTTTCATGTCTACGCAACAGTCACTAACATCTTCTTTACGATTAATGATAGATAAAAATAATCAAAATAAACTATCCTATTGTACAAAAAATATAATATGATTTATCATGACAAAAATCTGAATTATTAGATATTATAATAAAATGACATTAATTGTTGATTTGCTTTGCTTTTTATATATGAATATTATATATTAATACCTTTCTTTTTGTTATTAAACAATGTACTCTTAACATACTTAACTAGCTTATGATTGGGTCAATATATTAACTTATAGATACATTACACTATGTTACAGTCATTTTATGATTGTTTTTTAAAATACCATGTATGCAGCAGTATTGTGCCATCAGTTTGGAATCTTCCCAAAGGATCATAACACGCATGTCGGTTTTGATTCGATATGATCAAGTTGGCTATTTGCACGTTTGACACTAGTTCAATCATATCATTATCATCTATCACTATCGCAGTGGTTATATAAACTGGGTCCCAGAACGGTTGTTAGTTGATTAAAGTCTACGAAAATATTTCATTACGTGTTATTATCCTTTGAAGAATGTTCCAACATTCGAGTACTCTTCTTCTTATCCGCTGAGAAATAATTTCCTCACATTGTTGCAATGTCTTAACAAAAATTGCCAATAATACTTATTTGTTGTTATTATTAGTAGGAAAACCTTGAAATATGGTCATGTCTCAGACATAATTTCATACGTATTTAAAAGAAGATTTAATAACTTATAATTGTGTTAACTTCAATAAGTGCTCATAATTTGGAAGTCATCAAAAAATAATTACATTTAGTCGAGTTATTGGTATTAAATCGACTGAGACATACTATTCACATATTCCAATCACACTAATAACAGAAAAATTATAGCATTTTGCGCGAATTTGTAGCAACTTATATCTACATACGTCATCGCATTACGCAAAGCATTTAAGTATATTAACAGTTTGTACTTAGATTTATTATTCATTTGTTTACGCGTTAGTAAAGTAATGTGGTCCTATTGTCAAGACAGACAAAAAGTGGAAACAATTGTTAAGCGTTCGATATTTGAAGATATCGCAGGACGTCGGCAAACATAAGTATGCGTTTTAATTAGGAATTGATAATCATCGTCAGTCACATCTCTCCTTCGGCTAGCAGATACTGTAGCTCATGTGCAAAATGGAAATTTGCTGGATGCTCGAGTGTAGCGAGTGTAGCGAGAGTGCAAATAAAATGTTTTGCCGCATGCGCCGCGCATACGCCATTTGCCTGACCATACAACGTATAGGAAAATGGCTGCGAAAACACAAGGGATGCGTTTAGGAAGCAACTGGATAGCGCTGTGTTGTTCAATTTTAGCGTCAGGTGATGGTGGTGTTTTGTTATCAACGGGTTTGATGTCCCTAGAACAACAAGAAAGAGACTCGAGTGCGTCTCGAGTCGCCCTTGTTGCGCCGGGACATCCCCATTTGTCATAAGCTCTGATCCGAGCCTGTGCCTCCAACGCCCTTGGCGTCACCGCTGCCTCCGCTGCCGCTCGACGCGCCACCATCGCCGCCGGCACCGCGCCCACCCGCTTCGCCGCTGTTGAAGTCCAACTTGTACTGCAACAATAGCCCCAAACAAATTAACAACACATGTTGACACAAGTGTGTAAGATTTATCTAAGTTTATAAATGTGACTTAATTAAATTATGAGACACTTTGTAACCTGACATGCAGAAAAGCATAACACTGCTTGTGAATGTATTGTTAGAAAATAGTTAGATTAAGACACGCAGGCCATATGATATATGGTTAGTTTCTCATCACGACTAGCATCATTTACATCATTTCACGGCGCTTTTCTCGGCAATGTGGTGTAGTCCTTATAAGAAGAGATGCGCTGTAATGCTTGCGGACTCAGCTGGAGCGGTAAATGGATACCATCCAAAGTTGTACATGGAAATCGCACCCTTTGCGGCATCATTACTCCGAACTAATGTTGGAAATAATTTTAAACGGCAAAAATTTTGCAGTGTTTGCAAACCGTAGTTTTTGTTGAAAAAACTTTTCTCATAGACAAACTAAACTAAATGAATTTTGCTTACCTTAGTAGCACATTCAAAACATGTCGTTACTACTTTGGAAATAACATTCATAAGGTTCTTCGTCTCCGTGATAACATTGTCCACTTTTGTAAACGTGGCCGCTTTGCCCACAGTGTGGTCTTTCACACTGAACTGCAGCCTTTGCACATATGTGGGCACCTTATCTAAATGTTCCAATAATTCCTTCTTCTTATCTCCCCCTGGGACCTGCAAATCAAAAATTCGTCTCAATTATTTGTGTTTTAGTTAGATTAGAAAAGTTGCGTACCTGATAACTAAATTGTCTAATAACTTTATACAGTCTATTAGCTTCCTCGGCGAAGTATTCCGCTTGCGTGAAAAGATCCTGAGTGGTTTTTAGTTCGCCTTCACCCTTTGTAAACTGATACATTGAAAACGCCATTGAGGACATGTTCTTCGCTCGTTTCACAATATCGTTATTTTCCTCGGGCGCTGTGCCTGTGCCAGCGCTATTCTCCTGCCACTTATCGGTTTCAGCATCCATTTCATTCGTTGCCAGCTTCATTTCCAGTCCAGACTTGGCTATCTTGGCTTGCTCTTCGGAATCCAATCGCACTGCCTTAAGCGGTTTTGAAGTCGTCCCATGTTTCTGCAAAACATGGTGCAACATAAATTGTATATAACGTGTTATTACTGCGGCTTGCAAAAATTGAGAAAATAAAATAAGAATATGGCATTTCCCTAAAGTCATAAATGAAACATGTGGTTATACCCCGGGCCGCGGCAGTGACATGTAAACCTGCTTTTCGGGTTTTACGTGACTTGCATCCAGAACGTCCTTTACGATCGCCGTGACGTCGGACACCAACCACTGATACATGTCGGTGAACACCTCTAGGTTTTCCTGCGCAATCTTGCTGCCCGGATACGCGGCAAGGGTTTTTGCTGCCGTGATGACCTGCAAACGGATACAATTTAGAAAACCCAAGTTGATTTAACCCGCCACTTGGGGGCAATGAAAAGTTTACTTGCGGTCCGTAAACTCGTAAATTGATTTCGATGAAGCGTGCTGATACTTGGAGATTCTCAGATTCTGCGACATGTCGCAGTAATTTACAAACCTATCAAGAATATGCATTAAAAATATGACTTGTGACATTTTCCTAAATCAGAACGTACTTCTAAAATATGATCAATCGAATCATGAAACGAATCGGACGTGTGATGAAAGCGATCTGGCTCCTCAAGTAAAGCCTGTTGTCGAATGGAGGTGACCAGCTCTTGACTGTGCTTGGTGGCGACATTCAGTTCCTGTGCTTGCTGCAGTGCGGCGGAGGCCAGATGTCTGGAGAGGTCCTTGGTGGCGTTCAGTGTCGCGGACACGCAAGAGTCGAGTTCCGGACAATCGGCCGCCCCTTCAAATCCAATCTGCAATCGTAACCAACGCCTACGATTTATACTCAATGCCACAAAATATCTGCTGAGACATGCTCAAACAATTTCCGGCAAGAATCAATAAACGCTGGATGGGATGTGACTTGACCAGGTCTTACAACTTTGAGGTAGCAAGCGTATGCCAAAATGACATAGCGTTTTAATTAAAGCGCTAGATAGCGTGTTCATTAAATTTCATTTTAAACTGTCTGCAGGCAGGGCGCCAAGTATTTTTAATCAAATGCAAACTACCTTCCAAGAATTCAACACTATGCAGTTAGGTATTTTGCAAAGATAATATGTGAATCAATTTGCTCGTGTAAGTAGCTGGTGCCAAAAAAGGAGCCTCCGCGGGGCAAATTTGATATCGATTTTCCGCTAAGGTGGATCTACTAAAGAGGAAATTAGCAAGTCTGAACCGTTTTTTGCGGTAGATTGTATTTCGTGAATGGCGCACTTACCACGTTGGCGTATAATCCTATTAAGTGGTCCAATTCGTTTCGAAGTCGATCGCTGGTATCTAAGATAGCCTGCCGATGCTCGTGGCTAGTGTAGGCACTGTCTGTGAAGTCCTGAGTTCGTTCGAGCACTGAGTCCAAGGCGCTCGACAATGTGTCGTGACACGAACCGTCTAAACAATGATGCCCAAAATTAATTACGAGCCGACAAACGCAGTTGATTACAATCTCTCCTCTCGCCCTCATATCTATTGCATCATCGTTCTATGTAGCAAAATCGGAGATTTGTAAAGTTGGTTATTGCATCTTTTCAAACTCAAAACTAACTTTCTAATAAATTTCCCAGCGGGAATTATTCAATTATAGCACATATTGCAAACCAACTAAACTTTGGAAAACTTTAACAATGGCGCGTACCCAATGTCACTCGACTAAGCTCTAACAAATGTTGCAGATTTCTCATCGATGAATTAAAAGTCCCGCGGTCGACGTCCAGCTCCTCCTTGTGACACGGTAACGACGCGTCCATAGTGGAGTTGAGCACGCCGTCCTTGACGACAAAGTGAATAAGGTCCATGGCACGCCGCATTTGGCAGAAGACGGTGTCGCGGTTCTCTCTGGCTGTTGCACTGTCTGGATGTCGCAGCGTTGCCTGTAGAGTAATACAAGATCAGGCACCGATTTTTTGCTCTGCTGTCTATACTTTTGTTCGCATATTTTATGCCGATGTGATTTATTAATTTGGAATACGACTTGCACAAAGGATGGTGCGTCTAGCTGCCACATCTAAACGTAAATTATTGGCGTTGGGAATTACGTGCCATATAGCATTCGACATGCGACTCCCCTAAATTCAAATTGTGTCACAATTCCAGTGTGCGGAATTCCGATTTGACAATATAACATGCATATTCATCTCGTGGGCGTGCGATGAATGGCATGTCGAACACGGAAACCGAACACAAAAAATGCGGCAGATGACAAGTTGTGTGCGTTACTAATCACCATGAATGTGCCAACGGAGGTTTTCATTAGCCTTGACAACATCTGGGGTAATGTTTTCAACCGAAATAAATAAAGATAATAAAAAACAAACATATATTCTATATGCAATTATTTTTTAACGTAAATAGTTTCATTTGAATCAATTTTTTGTTATTGCAAACTTTTATTTATATGTTGTTCGGTTTTATCCAAATCAGAAATCTTTAATATTTTTAACAGCACATAACAATAACAGCATATGACAATGATTTCTACCAGATAAAATTTATTTCGGGCCTTCTAGAAAGGTTTAAGGCCATTCGAATTCTCAATGACACAAATATGAAAAATTATTATTGCAATATTATTTAAAACAAAATATAATTATTTATATTTCTTCTTCATCAAATTTCTACTAAATTGAATAAGATTATCATAGATTTTATAATTCACATTTTCAGACTTGCCAGTTGTTCCGCAAGTTGGAAACACGTCGCAAAAACCAAGATAACTAAACGCAAAAATAAAAACGTAAAAAAGAAATTTAAAATTTGTTGTTCCGTGTTGAGTAATCTCCTAAAATTTATATATTTTCAAAAAATAATTAATTCAGAAGATATGAGACCTCTGTTTAAGTTAACACCTCAGTCTACAGAACGTACGATGTGCTGCAGCCTGGCGACTGGAACGTAAAACAGTAGGCTATTGCATCATTCGTAATATGTTAATATTTGTCATCTCAATCAAATATTTGCCAGCGCCCGGAAATTTTAACTATTTTTTCTTCTGATTTTGTGGTCGTCGACTATGTTTCCATCACCATTAGCAATGTCTATTTTCACTTTTCTTGGTATCATATAGATAGCTATAAATGTGGAGTATAAACAGATCAGTTTGTTTTAAGGGTTACGTCAATTCTAACCTAAAGAATCGTTGGCGTTTGTAACAACACGGTCGTGCCCAATATCAGACCCGCAAGGATGCCTAATATAAGATAGAGACTTTTCATGATAGCATTGATTAAAAAGAAACTTAATTTTTTGTTGTTGTTTTTATTCAAAAGACAAACGGGGAGGGAGAGCAGTAGAGTCAATTTAGAAAATATTCGAGGTGACCCGCTGAAGATGAATTGTGAAAACCAACAAATTTCTTTAAATTGTCACTTTTTCTTACCTATTAGTGTATGTAGGTATCTGTTAGCTATTTATTGTGTACACTTTTGTTTTTGACCAACTTCTAATTATAATTATAATTAATTTTTAAATTTGTAGAATAGGGAGTCTCAAATTAGAGCAACTTTTTTCAGACTTCAAAAATGTAACACTTGTATTTATATTTTCTTATATTTTCTTAGGGAAATTGTGAAATAGTTTTCATTTTGTGTCATTATATGTAGTAAAAAACATGCTTTCAAACAATCTTGCGTTAATACTATAAACCATCACTTCTTTTCCTAATTATATATGGAAAACAGAAGGAGTCTCATATTATTCGCCATACTTTAATATTAAAGATCTAATAACATAATATATCTTGTACTTTTATTATACTAAACTAATATAAGTATAGGAAATAACGTATATTAAAGTTGAAAAATGTATGGTAACATTATTTACGATATTAATATATTTGAACATTTAAAATATGAGTTGAAAATTTATGACACTTACTTTGCTAGACGTTAATAGCATCATGGTCGACCGTTCCAAAACTTGTCGTGCAGCAGCCATTTGAGCGCGCCGCCGCTCATCTTTGAGATCATTCTGCCTGTCGCCTGTGAGATGAGCCAACTCCACCATCTCCGTGCCGAAATGGCTGAATGCTTTGACAAACTCCGTAAAGTTGTTAACTGATTCCAATCTATCTAAACTGCGTTGCACCTGCAAACAAATTACGCCACATGAAACTTTCCCAAAAGTAATGCAACAGTTTCGCCTTTGAATATCTCCTCTTCCGATGTAATTCTAGAGATGCAAATATTGAAAAGGTTTGGTACGTATTGACCCTTTTTGAATTCAATCCGATTCAGCATTGATAAGATGCGCAAGGCTATTCTCGGCAATGAAATAAAATCAAACGATCGTGGTATTCCATTGTCCTTCGGAATTTATGAGATTTTTGCGCTTTATATTACACAAAACGAAAAAGGATCTACGAGCTGGTAAAGTGTTAAGTGATTTGGAACAAAACATGATTGAAACCACACGCCGACGTCGGCGTTTCGTGCGGTTTTTGTTCTAGAAAATTTGTGATGGCAAAACGGCGTCGGACTTGAGCGCGGCACTTTGCTCAAATTTAATGGAACTATTCTGTACATTCAATAGTAATTTATGTCCACGCAGTTCGACCGCGACGTGGTGTTACACACGCACGTGCATTGAAGAAAACTTTTGACCTGTAAATAACATCACTTGCGCCTTTTTTTTTGTTAGATTATGGGTTGACGAGGATTCTAGTGACAGCGGCGTTTGTTATCGACTCGCCTTCACTATGACAGAACGGCATCGTAAAATACGCAATTTGTAACAGGCGGAAGATATTAATATGAAAATTTATCGCACTATGCGGCTATCTCTGCGGGATTCATAAAAAACAAAATGCTTTTTATGTGT
>JAODGA020008702.1:0-13917 GCA_027574885.2 Drusilla canaliculata | reverse complement strand
CGGAGGGAGAAAATTATGCGGTCAGAAGGTATTCACAGAGGCGAGATGAAATAATGTTATTCGGGGAATAAAAAGAATTCAACTTTACGGCGCTGTGAAGTCGGCATAAAATGATTTATTTTCTTGCTACTATTTTCTCTTATTTATCCAATGTCTCTGTTTATGTTATAGTATTTCTTATACTAAAATTTATTATTAGAGAGATATTTTCCAAAGTAAGTTTTTGATTCAATTAAAAATCTTACAGTTATGACTAATTGTAACTCAGATTTGGTTTCATTCATTTAAATTAGGTTAAGTGTAGTTAGCCTAAGTTAAGTTAGGAATGGTTTGGTTAAGTTAAATAAGTTTGAGGTAAGTATAGGTAAGTTCATTTAGTTCGTTAGATTGGGCAAAGCTACGAGTAAGAGAGACTGAATTTGGTAAAATGGGAGGAGTTAAATCTTGTGGAAAAAGTTAAATCATATGGAAGGAGCTACAATTATATGAAAAGTGTGGCCATTTTCCCAATATAAGTTTTTGTACAATCAACAGAAAAAAACAAGGGAATTCGTTATTAGTTGAAGATGGATTAGGTTAGATTGGGAAAAGTTGGGTTAGGTTAGATTAAGTTTCTTGTTTTAGGTAAGAGTATGTTTGCTATCTTAACCTATCCTAACTTAAGCTAACCTAATATAACCCAACTTAACCTACTCTAACTTACTTTATTAACCTAACCTAAATTGCGTGTCAAATTAGTCTGTTAATTCAAGTTAGACTTGTTGCAATAGGATGAAATAATACATGTAATATATTTAGTAATGTTATTTTAAGTAGTGCTAACCTACGACAAAAGAAGTACAAGCAAAAAAAGAAAAAAAATTGGAAAATGGGAGTCGCTAAAATCCGTTGGGAAGAGCAACAATAACATGAGAAATGTTTACATGAATATTTCCCTAAACAGGTTTTTGTACAATAAAAAAGAAACAAGAGGTTTATTAAGTTACTTTAAGAGAGATTATGTTAAGTGTAATTAGTTTATGTTAGGTTAGGTTTGGTTAGGTTGAGATAGATTATATTAGGTTAGTTACTTTAGATAAGCTTATTATTGCTATCGTAACCTAAACTAACTTAACTTACTTTGGTAGTCTGAGTTGACTTTATGGGTTATATAACCTATAACCAATTATATTATGTTGCATTTATATTAAGTTAATATTACTGCATTGAAAGTTATCTTATTTTATATATGATGTATGTAGGTAGATTTTGTAGTTTGTAGTTTTTCATGGAAATAAAGAAGAGGGATCAAAGAAATTCATCAAATAAATTCGAAAACGTAACCAATGATACAAGGCAGTTGACATAATAAGCGTTAGTTGACATGTGACTGCGCTTTGAAAGTCCCTTTTGGTTGACACTGTTTATGGTAAATTTGCAGCCATTTGTCGGCCGAGCCAAACCACCAGGTGAGACCAGAGGACCACGCCGCTCTTCCACGAAACACTTTTACGCTTTTTAGCATCGCGCGCCGCCGTCATCTCATCCGCGCCAGAATAGAGAAGTGCGGAATGTGCGCGCTAAACGGTATGAATGAGCATCTCGGGGCAGCATGAATGAGGAGACAGGGACAATACCCAAAGGCAACACCTTGGTGGAATGACTATCGGAGGGCCAGGCGTGAATGCGAAACGGCCAGAGTAACACAATTTGTCCGCGACGGCAACGACGCTCTCTGAGGGCCTGGAATTCAGCGTGTAATAGGTCGGCTCGGTCCATTTATCGAATTTCACAAACAGTTTGCGCTTTTGTATAAGGTGTACTCATTCATACCTAAACACTTGGAGCTTAGTCTTTGGGAACGACCATCTTTAGATTCCGCAGATAATCAAAGGAGATCTAGTCAAAGAAGATGTTTGAGGAATACATCTTTTAGAAGAAGTAACTCTATATTTTAGGTTTACGTTATTCTGGTGGTTATCTTAAAAATTGCGGTAATCCTAAGTACATTTTCCAGTAAATCCACCACTGGAGTTGATGGCGTAACAAAAACGTGACGGAAATTTGTCCAGTGGCTATTGTCCGAGTCTATTTGTCAGCGCGGATAATAAGGGCACATTTTGAAACCCCACTGCGCTTTGGACACATACCCGGGTGGTTGTCACGTTCTTTGGTGCGTCCCCACGCGCGGTGTGCATACACAACAAACAACCAAAGATGATGTCCAGCGCGAGGTGGAGCAGAAGAAGTGAATTGTGTGTGTACCTATACAGTTACCTATGCGGGGCAAAATTCGGAAGGCGGAACTTCGGCCAATCTCTTTTCAGGGTGATACCACCTTTATACAGAGTGCGAGTTTAGGTCCGCGCGGTTAGGTACGCGTGCATGAATGGCATTTTCATTGAAAACGCTCCTGTGTGTGCGCGCTTTATGTCGGAATGCGTTCATTTGTCGTTGTTTGCGATTCCCTTTGATATTTATGTGACTAATGTGTGTCGTAAATAGTCGGAAAAAGAGGGGCGAAGGGGTCATTGTGCGTTGTGATTGTAAAAGGGAAATGACTTTTCATTCATGAAAAAGAACTACAAATTTTGAAAATGCTGTAGGTATACACGTCAAATTTGTCATTTTATTTCATTGAAGGTGCGTTGTTACTTCATGTGAACAAATTTGGTTATAGGAAAAGAAAGTTGTTCAAAAGAAGACAGATTAAAGTTCCATAATAAATGATAAAGTTAATCTTAATAAATGTTAAGTTTGTTAGGTAGAGTAGGATTAGGTTGGGTTAGATCAAGATAGGTTGGGTTAAGTTGGAGTTGGTTCAGTTAGATTAGGTTACGTTGCAATCAATTAGATAAGGTTAGGTTAGGTTGAGTTTAGACAGAGTTAGGTTGGGTTGGGTTAAGTTAAGCTTTATTTAAAATTAGGTTAGGTCAAATTAGGTTAGATTAGGTTAAGTTTTGTCAGGTTAGGTTAGGTTGAGTTAAGTAAGGTTGGATTAGATTAGATTAGGTTGGGTTTGTTAAACAAGGCGTAGATTAATTAAATTATCAGATTTCTTCTACCAGTAACTTGTCCGTCTTTGAGATAAAAACACACTGTTTGTCTGATAAGCTTCAAAATGTTCTCAAATGAAGAACTCTGTTTTATCAAGTCATCATATCTAAAAATGCCTTTGTTAAATTTAACCGTATTTAAGTTACCTGCACTTTTTGTCACAAATTGGTTTATTTTACGCTGTATCATAAAAACTTTTATACTCTTTACAATAATATTTAAATAAAGTCTGTGATGTGAATATGTTTCGTCAATATGTTTGTGTGGTATAATTGATAAGATGTAGGTATGAGAGGACATTTGTATCAGATCGGTCAAGCATGAATAGATAAGTGCGAGGTAAGTTGTGGTGTGAAAGATGGTTGAGAGAGTTAGTGTGCACCAGACAGGCCAGTTGTAAAGAAGTTAAATAAATATCAGTGATTTTGTGACATACTATTTGACTGTGATTTGGTCTCCCAAAACCTAAGCCTGGTGTCTTCGGAAAACATAAACCCCGAAGTGGCGCCCTAATTAGTATAAGTTATAGTATAAGTTAGTCTTAACATTAGCTAACCTGACAAAATGTCTACATAAAAGAAGTTCAAAATTGCCTACTCCAATTAATTCCCAAAAATGGCTTAAATCAGACTAAATTGGGTTGGTTACGTTATAAAATTTAAAGATTATATCAGAAAATTATGTTAACTATGTGAAGCTATAACAAAAAAAAGGGGGGGGGGGAGGTAGAGTTAAAATGTATCCATTTCAATTTTGTGCGCTTCACCAATATCCAATTAATTATTACGCATATGTGGCAACTCGCAACATTGTCGCACGCACGCATTATGGCTACTTTACAGAGTATCGCAATACAATTCAACGACAAACAGTAGCGGGCCAAGGAGATAATCGTACGCACGCATTTTACATAAAATTTCCACACCGAAATCACCACGCGCGCACCGCCACCGCCTCGAGACCAGCGCCGTAATGAAGCACTTTTCATTTACTGCGCGTTGAAGACGTAAATATTAACGACCTTTGCGTTAAAATTCTGCGCGCGTCCGTCACCCGAAAATACACCCCTGGCATAATAATAGGTTATGATTACATTTTCACAAATTACGTAAAATGTGCGACCGCAAAACACGCATCCATCGCATTGCACAGCAAACTGGTGCATAATTAAATTAATTGCGGACGCGCTTCGATTGTCGTGCGTCAGCGTCAGCGCAATGTTGACATTTATAAAGTTGCAGACAATTATAAATATTTCACGGAGAGAAGAGAAGAGAGAGAGAGAGAGACACGCACAAAGAGCAAAAGCAGATAATTACTCACCGTAAATATGCGGTGTGTGGCCATCAAACAAGTGTGTTGTGTCTGAAAACAAAAACAGATTCATCATGTTTGCCATAAATAAATAACAGTGAATGTGGTATATATGAAGGTATATATGTGCAAATTTGAGTTTTCCGAGTTTTCCCAGACAACTGAGAGTTGGTTGTGGATGTAGGTATGTGTGTGTATTGGAGTGAGGCTGACAGAGTCCAAACTTTTCCGATATTGGCAACAGACGATGACGGTGTGTGGGAAGGAGTGGAGTATAACCAAAGAAAAATCTAATTAAAACTTTTTCACATCAGCGCCAGCGCCGCGCATCGGTGGAAATATCAAACACATTGCAAACTCAACAACGTCTCATCCATACTTCAAACTTCAAACCATACAGGATGTTATTATAGTCTTTCTAGCACTGCGTACTAGGTAGAAGAACTTACTTTCTGGTTTCAAATATTGTAATATCAAAGTTACGCCTAATTGTATTAATACCATACTTCTAACTTTCACTGACAACATTTGAAATTAATAAAAAAACGGAACTTTTAACCCCGCTCTCCCTGACTAGGTACTAGATACATTATATGGAAGCTGTGGATTTAGAAGTTGAAACAGATTAGACATGTCCGGTGTTTGCAGGTGTGTGTAATAAATGGCAGCACTTCCGGTATTGTTTGCCAAGTTGGGATTTCTGTTGTCTACGCACTCGTTTTGTATTTTTTTGAAGACATTACAAAAGTTTTGTTGCACTGCTGTGCTATTCTACTGCTTGTTTGCTGTTTGGTTGTGTATTGTGGTGCCAAGGGTGCTGTAGCATGACTATAGTGTTTTATTTGCGCTGGCGCGGAGCAGCGTAAATCGACAGGTAGATTTACGCACAATCGGCCACCATCAATTTCCGGGGGAAGGCTCCTGTTGTACAAGGGCCACACCAACTTTAAGTTTTATAGCTTTGTGCTTGCATGCGATGCACGTAGTGCACGGACACAGGAGACTACGGCTGTACGTAGAGCTAGAAGCCTCTTGGTTCCGAGCGCAAAATTAGAAAAGTTTCATTCATAAAGTGCAATTGTCCATTATTATTGTGTGCGCGAATTCTGAAATGGATCGTACTTCTACTTCTACTTCTACTTCTGCTTTTACTCTAACCAGCCGTACACTTCCATATTTCTACTACTAGCTAGGTTTAGGACCACCAGAGACCTGGTCTAGATTTTTAGAGGGAAATTGGTTTTCTTTCCCAAGTAGGAGAGAGAGGGGCTAAAAGTTGCGTTTTTTAAATTAACTTTTAATATTGTTAGTAAAAATTGTATTAAACATTAGTATTGCAATATTTTCATTGACGTAAAGTGTAACTTTGATATGATCTTTGTATCTATAAAGGGTCATTACTTGTATAAATATATTGTAATTAATCTGAGATGGCCTTCAGTACATTGTAGACTCTATGAGTTAGTCTATACTTATTTCAAGATTGTTTCTAGGTCATGTGGAGAATATGTTTTTTATAAAACTAAATCAATTTATATTTGATTCATAGACGGTCATTAGCTAAATGAAGACGAGACAAAAGAGTTCGGAGCCGTAATTACGGGTATGCGGGACGGGTATTGGGATAGCCGTCTCTGGACAGCGATCCTACCTCAATAATGCATGCATGGGATATACCATGCATGTATATACCAACCACATGGTCTCGGTCGGGTGCGTGGTGGCCCCACGTCCAACGAGCACAGCGAATCGCTTAAATCGGCCAGGTAGGATGAAAATCACATTTGTCTAATTGTGATTTATACGGTGCGGCATTAGACTGACGTCTACCAATACGCAGACTACAAACCAGAACCGTATTTAGAACTTTTCCTTACTAGAATCTTTCCAAGTTTTACTAGATTTGCATCTAGGAAGACCACCTCTGGATATACTGAGTTATTCTATTTGCTATTCCTTCAGCAATCCAGCACCACTACCAGTGATGGAATTATGGACAATGAAGGTACCGCTGCGGTGGCCATAGCAATATTATATCGCATATCGCCGAAGGTATCAAAAGTCTAAACGCTTCCCGAAACACGTCGGTGTGTTGTCTCCGCGTACAACACGGATCTAAAGATGTTGGTATCTGCGTATGGCTGTGTGTGTGTCTGTGTCGGCTGGGTTTTGTGCCGGCCCATCAAACTCGCGCCGCACGATCGCAGAGCCACAAATCACAACCGATCCTCTGGCAACGTAATTTGTTACAAAAATAAATCAAACCTCAAAACAAATCTTTCTCCGAGCCGTGCGCGCACTGTGCACGATGCGATCACAACAACGCCGGCCATATTAATAATACAAAATATGGGAAATATTTTAATTAATCCCCGGGACGCTCGACCTGGACCTACAGGGCCCCAAAAAATAAGAGAGACAGAGAGAAAAAAGAAAGAAAGAAACAGATAATATTTATATGCGCCGCATGGGGATTTATATACCATTTTTTCAGCGCAACCTATAGCCGGACACCGAATTGGTTTAGGCACCGGAGGCAGCAAAAAATTTAATTAAAATATTTTTTATCCGGGTTTACATTGATTTGTAATATAACGAATTAAAGAATTTTTCAATAAGCATATTAATGGCAAATTAAATTTTTACATAATACTACCTAACTCTGTACTGCCCCATATAAAAAATAATATTTCAATGCACTAGATTGCTTATCAAATACAAGTCCTCTAAAAAAAGTATTATCAAAATCGATACAGTCGTTTTTGAGTTATAAACGTTATTACAAACACCACTTTTGTTTAAATAGGTATAATTTGAAATAGGAGTTGTGTTTTGGCTCATATTTATGCGTGAAGGTATGCTGATTGTATGGTTTTGAGACAATTTTACCGAAATATACTTTCTGAAATATGCATCGTAGAAAGAATGATTCAATTCGGTTTAGTTGTTCTTAAGTTATAAATGTAATTACAAACACCACTTTCTTTTATAAATATGTATAGATTTATATGCCTAAATTTGAAACAGAATTTTGTTCATTCTAACATTCATTTGTTATCAGCCTGTAGGTTAATGATGATGGTGTGTTACACCTCCTGGATTGTTATAGTTCTCGTCTTATCGTAACTCTAGACCCTAAACGTAGTAGTCTAATGTAAATATAAACGTCGTAGCATGTGGTCAACCTTCAAGCTTTTCAAGCTTCAGCAAACAAAAAACCAACAACCGCACAATAACAGAAAAAAGAGCTTCGTTCTTGTTTCCCCGAGAAACTCCGACGGCCATAAAGCGCAACGTTTGAGTGTATGTACGACGGCACGAAATTGCCTTCGATTATCCGACCCTCTCGGGCAAATTGTTCATTCCCGGACCGGACGATGCGCGCAACCCTTTCGCTGTACCATCCGCCATGCACGAATGCATACGCCATCGCCATCACAGCCCGACGCACGGACGAATTAAAACCGAATGAAAAACGAGCCCCGCTGGTGGCACATGCACACGCATACACTCACATATACCACGGAGAACAACGAAAACATTATCAATAAGCGACCGATGAAGTGTGTCGGATAAAGGTTCAGCGAGATTGATCATCGGCGGTGGAAACCAATCATTTCGAGCGGCGTAATTTTTCCCGGTATTTGGGGCCGGGGACCAGAGACCACGTATGAGATTTTTTTTCGTCAGGACCGGATTGTGTGTAAATTATCAGCGCAAAAGCTTTCTCAAAAATATTACCTACAAAAATTTGGTGTTTCTACAAGTCACTAGTCTTGCGTGTTATTGGTGCTCCATATAACGTATGTAATTCATTTCAGGAGTAAGTTTTTTCATGTGAGAAGTTCGGTATACAAAACACGTTTTTTCCTACAACAAGACATGTTAAAACGTTTAATTTGATTTTTAGTATAAAAATGATACAGTAATATAACAAAGATTGATAAACAAAGTTTGCCTTTTAGTCAGACTTATATTTTGAAGAGTCTACCCAAGCTTTCCAAGTGAAATTCTTATCCCAACAGAATGGGCAGATCGAATCTGAAAATCTATTATATTTACCTTTATTACCACAATCGAAATTTCGTAATTATTATTTAAAGATGCAATAACTCAACGTGTCTTTGAAAATTTATGGTGCACGCTTCGAAGAGGGGAAGAGGACGTTTTATAGTAAAAGTTTGAAAATGGCCATTTGTCGGAATTTTTTCAGCAACGACAGTAAAATTTGTACTCTTTTATCTCCGGTGCTCTATAATTTCCTCACTTTTCACCCTCCCTAACATCAGCGTGCAGCACCAACGAGCTCAATTTTTCCTACTCAGGAAGTCGTTGCTTGTCCGCAATTGCAACCCCCGAAAAACGCGTGACTTGAATTGCAGTTAAAGCGCCCCTAAATTACATCCAGTCTCCCCACAGGGAGCATCTTTTTCTGGACGTGGACGTCGGGAGTAAGTTATCAAGTTTTTGGATAAATTTCGCTTTACAGCGTCGACGTTGCAAGAAGGAGTACAAAGGAAAGTGCATTTTATGAACTGTCTGTCTGCGGCGCGGATGAAATACGTGGCATACGAAATGGCGACGTGCGCACAATTTCTCCGCGTTCGTCTGCGCTGCCGTCAGATACAGTTGAGGTTATGTTGATGTGTGATAGATTCTTTTGTGGCGTGGCACGTCTTGGATGAATTGTTCTGGCCGTGGCATTAGGTAACGTCGGCAATAACAATATCCGTTCGGCGCAGTTTTGTTGTGGTTTCTTGTTCACCGGTTTTTCCTTTTTTCTCCCTTTTTCTCCCCGAAAAAAACGCTAACAACCTGCTCGTTTGCGATCGCCAACCTTCACGGATGTGTGACGCTGGCATTGCATCAGCAACCACAACGCCGTTGCACACCAAATGTTCCAATTAAGTAGGTATCTACTTGATAGACATTCAGTCATGAAGAAAAAACACTCCTAACCGCACGATGGTGCAATGTATGTATAAAAGCTGGTGTTTTAATCATTTGTTGGCAACCTTAGCTGTATTTTCTCTTTATGCATGAAGGAGAAACGAGAAGCGATCTGTGCATTGAATCCACGAAGCGTGACGTGTTTGTCGCTGGCTGAAAAAAGTCGATTGTGATGGGATATGGAATATGGCATATTCACGCCGTCATGAGCCGAAACCGCAGTTCTTTTACGCTAAGTACACTTACTATGTGGTTGACTGGAAACAAAAATCTGGTACTTTTAAGCCCTATGAGAAAACAATATGTACCCTTTTAACAAAGGAAGATGCCATCAAGTCAGCCACGTTGGCCAAAGGAATATTTAAACTTTTCCATGAAAAGCATAGGTTTTTAATACATGAGAAATTGGAAAAGGTGTATAAATCTATTCAAGGTTTCACAAATTCCGTGTTATCAAGCTAGCAGTAAAGAAGCAAAAGATGGAATATGAGGGTTTTTCTCTGCAAACTTTGGTAAACTCTCTAACATTTGTTACTAAATCATTTTTTGTACAATTATGTTACTGTATCATTTTTATACTAGGGTACGAACTAAACACTTTAACATGTCTTGTTATGAGGTAACGTTCTTCGTTTACCGAACTTCGCATGATAAGAACCTACTCCTGGAACGAATTAAATACGTTATGTGAAGCACCACTGAATGAGGAATTTAGACAAGAAATGAAATGCAGCGGAGCGCAGCCGAAAACGCACAGCAGAAGTAAACAAATTGGACTTTAATCATTCAATTTATTAATCTGAAGCTGGTGCGTCCGAAAGGCTTGACATATTATTAAATCGTTTGCTTTCATAAATGAGCATCGGAGCGCGAGTGCATCAAGTGATGCGACCGCAGCGCGCAGTCGCGATGAATTATTACATTTTCTGTCATTTCGTGACGTGTGTTTGTGTGTTTGTATGACAGCTAAATTTGTGTAATTTGCTTCTTAAGCGCGCTAGCGACCGGATTCAAGGTAGATATTCAGGTCTCAGGCAAAGGCAGAAAGGAAAAACTAATAAGTCTGGATGACGCGCGACAAGCTGCGTTAAAACAAAGCCACACGTAAACCAACCTTCATTATGCTCGCGTGCAGGAGGCGTACAAAAAAGCACACAGCCACTGTTTGCGCAAAATGCGGAAGCGTCCTACGCCTCTGCGCAACACGCCTGGATGTGGATATGCTGGTGTATTCTCATGCGAAATGAGCTCCTTTTCGACGTGTTCTTTGCGCCGCGGCGCGCGACGATAAATCATGCGAACGTGACATTCCAATAAAAACGCAGATAAAAACGCCGAACACCAACGGCCACATCACATACACACATATATGCATGTATACGCATACGTGGCTCACCTGCGATTGCACAGTTTTCGGGACAAGTTGCGGCGATTTCAATAATTCATAAGCCGGCCCGAAATGTGCACGCTAGAGATGCGCGCGCGAGATACAAACAGTTCGGGAAAGCGATGCGCCATCCATCAACATCGCTGCGCGGCGGTCAAATTATCGCATACTTTGCGCTGCGCTAGCCGTAAATCAATCACGCGATTTTCTGCGCTGCCCGAAAACGTAGTTGGCTGCATTTATCCAATGAATTTAAATTTGAACACCTCGGCTAATATAACTGTAGCGCAGCTACGTGCGCGGAATTGCGTGAAAACTGTGTCAGATCTGGCGCGGCGCAAATAGGAAAGCATGGCAGACAATCCGAGATGTTGGCATAAATTGAGTTTCATCGGATGACTTGCAGTTGCATGTAAGCATGCAAGCCATGGCTATTGGGAGAAAACATGTCTGTTTTCATTCTGGTGATACAATCAACACGTGTATGTACAAATTGTATGTATATAAGTTTAAAGGAAATATTTTGGAATTGGAGCGAAATTGGCGTGTTGCTAACATTTAATAAAATTATCCAATTATCTTCAACTAGCCGTCTCAGCAAACTTTGTACCGCCAGAATATATTCTAACACTATTTATCCTATTCTGATAAAGACATTTTTTATAAATATTAAAAATTAATCTATCTGTTTTCAAATTATAATAGCTCTTATAAACAGAACTATTTTGTCACATTTTTAAATGTTTTAATGCAAATTATCCGTCCTATATGCAAATCCAACAAAAAAATCATCAAAATCGGTTCAACCGTTCTTGAGTTATAGAACGTTTTCCAAACACGACCTTTATATTTATTTTTCTGGATAGTTTTTATTAAAAAAATGAATTAAATCATGTTTTTGAGTTAATTTGATTCACTTCTCGGTGATTCTAAATAGAGAAGTACATATCCGCTGTGTCTGACTGTTATTGAGCTAATTATGGTATTATGTTCATAATTCCGGAAATTCATTAAGACTCATAGTTCAAAGAGTTCCCAAGACAGGTAATGTAGTCGTACGGCCTAAGCTACAATTATTAGTCTAGTAAATTTGCAAAAAGCCATTCAAACAAGCATATAATTTGGTTCCGAGTATACTATTGTCAATTATTAAGTTTTCTTGTTTTGTTCAGAATGTATCACTAATATGAAATGTCGTATAATATCTAATAATGTCTAATTAGTTACCAATTACCAAAAAAATCTGTAGTTTTACTAGTTTTAATTGGTTCACAAACGTTACAAATATGTAAAATTGTAGGTATTCTTAAATATTACTCACATCTCTACTTTTGATGTAGCTTTATAGGAAGTTTTTTATATTCTAGTTGACTTACCTAAAAACAAAAAATAAAATACGTTAGCGTGTATTGTCTACCAACATTTAGCATAAAGTGCCGTGAATCTTGTGAAATGTGAAATGTTTGATGTATTGTTCATCATATTCATGATTTACTATTGTTAGCATGAGTTGTCTTGCTAGCGCTTCTTGTCTGAATATGTGAATGATGTAAACCTGAGCACATATTGTCAACACAGTCGACGAAACAGTGTGAAAGAGCAGTGAATCCAACACAACTCATGCAAACAGGTAACCGTGACCTTCATAAGCTAGGCGTGTAAACATTACGTGAATATTTTTGTATTTTACGTTAATTTTATACCTTTTATGGTTGTTGGGATGGAGAAGCATCTCAAGAACGGGACTATTTCACTATACACACATAATACTATAGAGAAACATTAAAAATGAGTGTACTTTTATCGCGCACAGCACGTTGTAATGCGCACCTGCGAGAATTAGACTAGCGATAATTGTTTTTGTTTTTGTTGCTTGTTATTTTTCAATAGATGGCGATAGTGTCTTTGTTTTAATAAAATTTTAATAAAAACATTGTCAAAATGTTTATTTCAATAATGTATAAATATAGAATTTAATATTTGCAAAGGAACATATTGAATCAAATAAATAGTATTTATTCGTAGAGGTTCGTACAGAATTGTGGAGATTAGACGAACCACATCACCAAAACACTGCTTTGTTTATTCTCACTAGTGTAGATATTTTGCCTCGTTTTAAATCTTTACAGTCACTAGTTAAACTAAGTAAACAAAATTGCATTGTTTATTGATTATGTTATGGTTTACTTGCGTTTGAGATAGACCAAAAACATTTTATTTGATATAAAGCTTATCAGCTTGTATTCACATAAGAAAAAGCTACATCTAAATAAATATCCATATTCTCAGGTGAACACTACCAGTCTGATTGCACCAAAGCCTGTGAATACAACAAAATGAGAAAACTCCACGTGGGACGTTTGACAATTGACACATCTTTCCCAACCTGACTTCCAGCAAGCAAAAAAGATGGAACATGCGTGATATTTCATCCAAACCCACGGCAGACATTCGATTTGATTGGAGCAGATAGATTGATATATTCAAATATCATTTTCAACTGGTTCTTTTATTCGCATCGCGCAAGCTATCGCACGATGAAAGAAGACTCGTATATGCGTTGCTTACTTTGCGCTCGGCAAACTCCAGCACATCCCTCGCGCGCAGCTCGTTGGCGGTTCGTCGGCGGTGAATTTCCAAAGATTCCCGTTGGGAATTTCTTCCCATATAGATGCAAATGTAATTCAATGTGCCAGACCGCAAATGGTCTCCTGCGCGGCTGTCTTTGCAATTGTGTTTATATATGTGTGAGTATAAAGCATGAAGCCTATGACGTTTCCGAGTGCTCGTGCCGAGCAGATACTCATACATACACGCACCGTACTTTGTAGATGTGAGTACGGCTCAAAGACGCGTCTTCATTTCGTGGCCACCGCTACGCGCTACGCTTCAATGGGCATCATCTAATATTAATAAACCGACAAGTAGAAACGTTGCGAGAGCCAACACCGAAGTTACCGAAACGTAAATTTCGCATTTTCCGAGCGAGACCTGCGAGAGATGTGAAATTGCTGGAAAGTTTCATGGAATTCGTATTACTTTGACTTGTTTTGTTCATCTACGAGCGAGTTAAACATTTAAGGATCTGTTTTCAAGTCATAAGTTATCAAATTTTACTCATTCAGTAGATGAAGTCTCTATTTTTATAAATAAAAATGAATCTTTGAAAATGTATGTTTTCGCATGATATTAGAACGGTTACAGTTATTTAGATAAATTGTCTTTTGTTG
>JAODGA020008671.1:0-13826 GCA_027574885.2 Drusilla canaliculata | reverse complement strand
CGCGTTGCACGCCGATCAGTCTGTTCACAGCGTCCATGCACGACATGACGCTCATTCAGTTTTTTACTCTAATACATTAAGTCTTACTGTTCGTTTATCAACTCATGTGTATTTCTTTCACCTGAACACACACAACATATCCTGTCTGCGCATCACTTTTCGGCTTTCAAAATATATCATCTTTTCGACATAATAAATAATTTAGAATATCAACAATTAGAATATTTAATTGTAGTGAAAACGCTACATATAGAACGAAATGTGAAAATTATTTATAATTATAAGATAGGAGTAGTAATAAAATTATATTTTATATTTTTAATTATATATTAATTTTATTAATAATTTTCTAATAAAAAATTGTTGCGTAAAATATGACTATTGTAGTTTTTGGTATAACTTCATAGATGGCGGTATATGTACATTTGGTTGAACTTTTTTCGTGTTATGCGGGTACATTTGCAGGAAAATGGTGGAAAGGGTTAATGGGTTTGATATAGTCATAAAAATCCGTTTTATAAACACATTATTCGGGGGTAAATTGTTTTTTTTTTAAGTTTGTGTTTGCAGAACGGGTTGTTATTCATTTAGGTCTATTCTCTTTGTAATATATTTGGTGAATATTGTTTGGAGAAATTTCCAAACTCAAATTTCATCGATTTTGTGTACATTATTGTAGATTGGAGCGCGTATAAACTGTCAGACTTGCATCACGCGCCTATAGTTTATATTACACATTTCGGTAATTAATTAATTGGATTATATCGATTAGGGCATTAAAATATTAATCACCATTATCATATTACAATCGCGCGCAATTAATGCGTTCATAATGCATATTATGATCGAATTATTCGGGCAGATAAACGCGTGCGGCGGCGGTGTATTGCCGCCGCCGCCGGCGGGATTTAAACAGCGATTGAAAAGTGTGGCCGGGGCGAATTGGTGTGGCGGCATTGTCTTGTCCCGCCAGCCGCACGGAAATTTATCCTGCGGTCAGTTTTATGAGCGCCAAATTTCGACAGCGTCGTTGGATGGCATTCCGATTGAATTTAATTGCGTATTCTATGATTCCATATAAACTGGCCCAATAATTATTGGTTTCAATTGGTGGATTCTCTAATAGTGGGCAAAATGTGTTTGCTCATTGTTTGTTTGAGATCGTTTAGATGCCAACTTTATCTTAATCAATTTATGGTAACTTAATTATAGTCAATTTGAATAAAGAGTCCGTCTTTTAAACTGATCCCAATCTATTCGATTTAAACACAAATTAATTGTTGTATAGCTTAAGTGCATAGTAGAACACAAATAATAGAATCCCAAATTGCCACAGAAAGGAAAGAATTGACGTCGTAGCCTTTAGAAGATTGTGTGGATGAGGAAAAAGAGAATTTATTTGACAAGTATCCATTTTCTAGCCCATAAAGTCTTAGAAACTGTTTAGTCAGAATAAACTAGATGAAAAGGGGGAACTGGTAGGCTTCACAGTACATCAGATAGTTTTCTAAAGACTCCAGAGGTTTAGCGCTACCTCAAAGTCTCTGGAGCTGAACCTAAAACCTAAAATCACCTAACCATTAATAAGCCATTGGGTAATCTTCCCAGTTTTGATCTCAATTAAAGTTGATCCTCACTTTCACAACTTAAATAAATATAATTTAATCAAGCAGGACCTAACCCATTCTAATCTTATCTAACCTTACCAAAACTAACCTAACCTAATCTAATCAAACTTAACCTAACCTAAGGAAGCAATAGAACGTCAATCCGTACCTTATCATTACCCAATCTAATCTATTTTAACCTATTTGCAACCTGCTTTCAGTCAAACTCAAATATTTTTGGTTCGGTGGAATTATATAAAATTTAGGCATGCATTAACAGTTACTATTCAGTTAAATAGTTGCGCATTTTTCAACTAATTTGCGCGTTTTACACGCAATGCATATACTATAGCGTGCTTGGCGTAATGACTGAAATTGATTTCCGGCAATTCACAAGCAGCAATTATTCATCAGTTCATGCATATTTGATAATCGTGAATTGTTTACCCCGCCTGCAGCTCGTCGCCCGCCGCGCGCCCAGCACTAATGCGTTGCGATGTAAAAAACGCAAACACGAATCGCGAATCACAGGTCGGAATGCGTTGATGATGTCGGCGTTATGATTGATTGAATAAATATTTGAGCAGTGTAATCAATTAGCGACACGATGCTGCGCGTTCTAGGGCAAAAAAAAACCACGCTTTTTTCGGCATGGGTGGCAAATTGGGAAATAATTGACAATTGTGATGAATTGCGACACTCGGCGGTGAAATCCGCGTTGATCCAATACCACCTGCAAACCGAAGACGTGTGCGTTGGTAAATCGAATAAATATTTCATTTTTTACCGAAATCTTAGAAGATTTGCTATACTTTTGAAAGACACATTTATTTTTACCCAATATTCTAAATAGGTAGTGGGTAACATTCAATTTGATATAATATTGTATAAAATGTTGACCTCTGTTGCGAGAGGTCATTAACTCCTCATAATGCTTTGAGCACGTGACAGCTGATGGTAAAGATATAGAATCTTTATATAATTTTCGGACTTATTAATATATTTACATATTTAGTGGCATTAGCAATGCAAAAGTTTATCACAATCGTAGAATATTAGCTATAATTTTGAAGTCACATTGATTTTAAAGCAACATTGTAAATAGAAATGTGTTTTATGCAATATTGCACCAAAACGTATGCTGCGAGAGGTCACTAACCCCGCATAATTCTTTGATCACGTGACAGTAGATAGTTAAATCGAAATCTTTAAATGCTTTTTGATTGCGTTAGCTCATGTACATAATTAGTGGCATTAGCAATGTTGAATTTTACCACAATCTAAGAATATGTATATAATAATAATAATATTGTAAATAGAAATGTGTTTGATATGATATTGCATCAAAACGTACGTTCCGAGAGGTCATTGACCCCGCGTAATGCCCTAACCACGTGACAGCTGATAATTAAGATACGGAATTTTTAGATGCTTTCCGACCTCGTTAACACATATTTAGTAGCATTAGCGCTGCGGATATTTAGCACAATCTCATAATATTAACTATAATTTTGAAGTTACACAAATTTTAAAGCAAAATTGTAAATAGGAATGTATTTGATACGATATTGCATCAAAACGTACGTTGCAAGAGGTCATTGACTCCGCATAATGCTCTGACCACGTAACAGCTGACAGTTAAGATACGGAATTTTTAGACGCTTTCTGATGTCGTTAACACTTGTGCATATTTAGTGGCATTACCGATTCGGAAATTCTGCAATAATTTTGAAACGGCATTGTCTTTAAAGCAACATTGCAAAAAAGAATGTGTTTGATACGATATTGCATCAATACGTATATTGCAAAAGATCATTGACCTCGCATAATGCCCTGACCACGTAAGAGCTGACAGTTAAGATACGGAATCTTTAGATGTTTTTTGACTTCGTTAAAACATGTACGTCTTTGGTGACATTAGCAATGCTAAATTTTACCACAATTTCAGAATATCTGCTATAATTCTGAAGTCACATTGATTTTAAAGCAACATTGTAAGTAGGATTGTGTTTGATACGATATTTCAACAAAACGTATGTTGCGAGAGGTTACTGACCTCGCGTAATGCTCTGACCATGTGACAGCTGATAATTAAGATACGGAATCTTTAGATGTTTTCTGACCATGTTAACACATGTACAACTTTAGTGGCATTCGCAATGCGGTAATTTATCACAATCTCAGAATATCTCCAGTAATTCTGAAACGACCATGATTTTAAAGCAACATTGCAAAACTGAATGTGTTTGATCCAATATTGCAACAAAACGTATGTTGCGAGAGGTCATTGTCCCCGTTTAATGCGCCGACCACGTGACCGTAGATAGTTGAGATGCGGAATGTTTGTATGCGTTTTGATCTCGTTAACCCATGTTCATAGTTTATTGGCGATGCGCAATGTTGGATTTTTGAAATAATTTTCAACAATTTGGACGCATGGAAATTTCGGACAAAATGTTTTCGAACAATTTGCGCATTACCTGCCAAATGCAAGCGCCTACAATGCGCTGCCGATGATAAAACTAATTTACGCTATTCTATACGGCGGCCACAAAACACGCACGCAAATTCGCAATCACTGCGCTTTTGTTGAAGCTCGTCGATGCCTTCATTAAATGCGCGCGCCGAAATATCGCCGACAAATTACCGAATAATTAACAATTGCGGATTAAAACTAACTTAACGCGCGCTGCTCGCACGCAAGAAGAGATTATTGCGTGAGGAATGCCTCTTTTGAATGCATAACACCCTACTTTTCTTCTCATTTCCCCGAACTCCGTCAAAACGAGTAGGGGGTGTAATCAGGGGGTGGGTGTACGAATGTGCACGGATAATGTTCTTAGGCGTGTCTGACAGGCGGTGCTTTTTCTTTGATCGCTTAGTCGCGAATTAAGGACGCAGCACGCGCGTTGAACAACATATTACGAGATGTCGCGCATAAGTGGAAACATCTGCGTGCCGCCTTCACCCTCCCATCTGCTCCCGCCAGAGTTGCTGCTGTTGCTGCTGCCGCCGCCGTTGGGAATGCAATTTTAATCTCGCAGCGGTGCGAGACGCGGAAACGCCTCGAGAGCCGAAAGAGTTAAACGACTGTGCGCGTGACATCATATCAACTTCATATCAAGTTTTAAGTTGTCAGGCCTGGCGGAGGCGGCAGTGGCGCCGCAGCGGCGGCCGCAGCGTGTCGGGTGGTAAATAGAAATTGTCAGCGTCGCGCGCCTCATTAACCGCGCGATTGTCGGACGGATGTAATTGCCGGGGGTGGCTTTACGAGATTATCGTTGTGCGGGCGCCCTCCTCCGCATGTGGAGGGAAAAACGTGGACGCCACGCAAGACGCAAGAGATTTGCGTCTACCCTCTACAACACCGTTTTTCCATTGTAAAATTTACCAACTACAACGTAGATTAAGTTTGTCTATCCGATGAGATTTTTTGCTAACATACATTTTATAACTATTTATTCATTTTAAACTGGCTTAAATATTTGCAAGCTGACAACTTAAACTCAACCAAACCTTATCTCGTATAATAAGCAAATTTTGTCTAATTTATACTCAGCCATCTTTAGTGCAACTAAATATTAATATGAGCTTATATGAGTTTCTGTTAATTTTAATATTAAGTAAGGGTCATGTTTGTTTAGGTTTGGAGAAGTTAGGAGGTCATTGAACTATCCCCACTATTATAGTTGCGGCAGGCACTTTACGCGCACACTGTACATGTTCTTGGAGGTTATTGAACTGACCTCACTCTTGTAGTGTTGGCGCGTAGGAACTGCTGTCTCATTAAGACAGGAGCTTTGCCTTACGTAAACTTAGTTTAAATATAATTGCCTACATAATTTTAGACATAAACAAATTTATATTGTTGCTCAAGTGTTCAATTTACTGCAAATGGTTTAATGTGATTGAACGGCACATTTATTTTACTCTATGCAAAATATACAAACTAAAACAATAATTAAGTTGCTATATCCAACGAGATAATTCAGTTCTTTTTATTAATGTAAATTATCCAACCATTTGTTCATTTTAGTTGGAATAATGGCTGTTTGTTGGTCGCCATTGCTCATGATTAGCCATTTTCTGAACAATGCAAATACTGAGTGTTTTTTTAGCCATACACTTACAGTAAATATATTTCTGTGCAGTTTCTTATTGCAATAAAATGGGAACGAATACGTATTTCAAAGTAACAAGTCTATATTGTGTGGCGTGTTTGGAATTGCTTTATCCCGGATAAAGTTTTCGCCGTTTTGTCGAAGCGCACGTTTCATTGACTCTCGTCGAATATCATTAATGCATTCGACGGCTGTATGACGCTGCGCACAAATTAATGTACGGCCGTGGGCATCAGTGTCGGCGGCGGCTTGCAGCCGCCCGCAGGGGGATGAGTATGCGGGAGGCGGGCGGTTGTTTCGGGTGACACGCGAGCCGCCGCCAACTTTTATTGTCTCCGCATGTCCCTCGGCAATCTATTATTGTACGGCGCCGCCGCGTGCTATTCATATTCGGCACTCGCGGCCGAAAACATGCCGCCGCCAACTTTTCACTTTTCGTGAAAACGCGCGGGCCCGATTTCGATTCGTAGGGGCCGCACCGCCGCCGCCGCCGCGCTGCGCATCGATGCGTCCCTGAGCCGGGCGAAACTTTCCGTCCCTCAACAGCGCAATAAAACTTTACAAACACATATTAAATAGGAAATGAAATGTTGCAGAAAACGGAATTGTTCTTGGCTGTTCCGCGCCGGGCGAATGCAATTTTACGATCGCGCAGGCACACACACACACACACACGCGTGGCAAAATGTTGACGTCTCATTCTCGCTGGCTCCTGCTGGACAGAGAGACCTGTGTACGAAACATACAAATAGCGCACCAACGGAGTCGCTTTAATTAAGACGACATGCGCAGCGGGGTTTATTGCGTCGGCTTGGTTGCAGAAGGTGTGCGTTGGCGCTACCGCGCATGCGTGCTGCTGTCCCGGCTGTGATGTGCGAGTGTTGAGGTTAATCGCTTTCGAATTGGGGTGCGTGAGAATCAATTTGGATAGTAGGAGGTGGATTTAGCGCACGGTTGGCGGTAATTGCAGGCGTCACGCGAAAATATAGCAAAAAGTCACGACAGAAAAAAAAAACAAATGTGTACAAACGCTGGTTTTGTGTGAAGGGTCAGGGACTGGTGTACGAGATTGTGCATCAGACCGCAAGCGCACAATGATCGTACGGATGCGAAACAAGAAAGGAATTAAGTTTTTATTTTCGTGGCCGATCATTCGGCGAAATGGAAATTGTTGGTAATCAGGTGCACGCTAGGGTCGCTACCGACCTCGCATAGAAGTGGGGCTACAATGCACCTCTTCCCTTTCTCATTGAAATTACAAATTAAAATAAACGAACACATTCCAGTATTGTTTTGTTGATTCCACATGTATAAATTGCGTGTAAATATCGCGGAAATAGTTTGATTGGTGCATTAACCGTCAATGAGATCAAAGTTTTCTATATACAAATCAGAATTGAAAGTATTGTCTGCATGCTATGCGCGCAATGTGCGGATATTTGCGCACCGACCGATAGCGACGAAACAAACTAATGAATAAATGCATGAGCCGACTGTGGGGGGGGTATGAATAAATTTCAATTGGCGGCGGGCCGACGAAAACATGATAAAAACGAGAAGATTAAATTTCATATTCTAAAGTAAGCGGCGGTGGCGGCGCGCTTTGGATGTTTATATTAATCCGTTCGCTGAATACGGCTGGGAGACGTTCTCAAGAACAAAACGCGGCGGGAATGATTGTTGCTGGTGGCCGGATTTCTCCGGCGGTGCGCATTGTCGACAATGGCGGGTCGCGCTCGCGAAAGAGTCAACAACCGCATTGATAACGGCGGATTTTTATTGCTGCAGCCGGCCCCCAGCGGTCGTCCGCTGGCCGTATTGATACGCTGGCGGTCGTCGGGGCGCAAATAATCCTTTCGCAAATCGCTCGTGATTCGCATCCGAGTGGATTTTAAACAAATGTGGAAACATTTTCGGTTTGAATTTAAGAACAGTCGTATTTATTGCGCGCAAGTTTATATAAAACTTGTCCTTCTGCGGATCGAAATTGAATTTTGTGTGTAACGTATATATATGTGAGCGTTCGTTGAAAATTGCATATGGTATTCCAGGCGCTACTACGCATGCGCATTGAATACAAATAGAGAATTTTGGCTTTGCTAGACTTGGATACATTTTATTGTCAAATATCGATTGCATTTTAACGCATCTAGAAGAGTTTAATTATTTATGTTGTATTTCCAACATTTATGTCGCAGCATTCCACGTTCAAATACAATTAAAGTCAAAGTTTTATAAAACGATGTCCTTATAACAGTATATACACTTGAACAAGATCATAGAGTAACAATATGGCAACATGAAAATTTAGGACTGCAGCAATTAAGCAGAAAGTTATACAAAATAATACATAATGACACATAATACAACTTATGCTAACCCCAATGTTTAAATTACACTAAAATATTACTTAATGAAACACTGCATCAAGTTCACATTCGTTAATATTGCGCAAATGTCGGATAATACATCTTTTCCCGACGACGATACAAATGACTGCACAACACTGATTGAATTTGATGCAGCAGAGTTGTTTATGTATTGAGAGTTTATGAGGTCAGTGAACTGGTAGCAGAGTGGGGATGAGCTCTGCAAGTTTGCACACAGAAGTACAGCACAGCGGCCGGTGCGCGCGGTGTTGACACAGTGTGCTTAGGGTTCAATGACCTTCTAATCCTAAACGTAAACAACTCTAATCATTGGTCAGCTATTGTTGCGCGGTCAAGTGCACATTGATTCATGTATATTTTCACTTAAAGTTGCTTGTATTTTAGTAGACAAATAAGAGTTGCAATTTTACTGTGGTGTGTACTGGGCTGCTTCCTTTAAGTCATAAAGAAGAAAGTTAATATATTTGTTTAATTTTTGTTTTCTTTCTGTGATGGTATGAATATATGTATATTCAAAGTACATTGAAATTCGAGATAATTAAGATAATGTTGATGTTAAGTCAAAGAAAGTTTTCGTTTGCATCAACATTGTTGATTGCCGGATTTTCTTGAAAATGTTTTGAAGTGTACTCCTCACATGGTGTGATGTACTTAATGAAGCCGAAGGTATGAACAGCCACGTCCGAGCGCTCATTGAGGACGAGAAAAACCGCACCGTAAACAAGTGCGGGTGGCGGCGTGCAGCAGGCTGGTGTGGGGGGTGGCGCGTGCGACAACGGCGGCGGCGGTTGCCGGCGCGCGTTGCACATTCCCGTCCAGCTCGCCGCCGCGTCGCGACGCACTACTCATTCGTTCCGCGAGCGCGCGAGCTAACCGACACGTAGTTCGCTGCCGCCTCCAACCGCCGCCGCCGGCCACGTGCGCCGCCAAACTTTTTCGCAGCGTGCAAGTTTTTCGCGCGTGGCATGAAATTATGACTATTGTGCATCTCGTGATCTCGGCGCTGCTGATAACACGTAAGTAGAGCAGTGGGGGATTTGCAGACATTTCGAAAAGATTTCCATCTTGCGCCAACAACGGCGGAAAATCTATACTGCGCATTTCGGCTCGCGCGTATTTCTCAATTAAGTAAAACTGTTTCGCAAAACTTTTTATCGCCTGCGTGCGATATCCGGGGGGCGGCTGTAATAGTTTTTGTTTGTCGCGGCGCGCCGTGTTTGCTTGTCATGTTCGTTGTTTTGTTCGCTTGTTGTTGTAGCAGAGGTTTTTTTTTCTCCTTGGCGGCGGCGCTGGCCGAAAGTTTCGGCGAGGAAATAGCGCCCGAAACAAGAGTTTCCCATTGTATTTAGCATTCTGAAATGGGCGAAGTAAAATTTCGAGGACAATATGCACGCGAACACGTATAAATAAGCTTCAATACGAGCGCGGTGGCGGCGGTGTGCGAGCGGCGGCGGCTTCTTTATTCGCCCGCGCTGCGGAGCTGTGGGAGAGTGTCAGCCGCCTCTCTGCGCTGCCTCCGCCGCAAGCGCGCACGGTTGACGCTAATAACAGTTGAATGTCTTTCGCCAAATTAGCACAATGCCCATTAAAGCCCCGTCCCTTTTCGCACTCCGAAGCACTCTATATTTTCATATGTGGTTTTCAACAATTAAAGTCTTTACTGTCTCGCCGCGCGGCTCTTAGTGCTAGCGGCGGCAGCGGCGGTGGCGGCAGCAGCGCCAAGTTTCGTTTCTCCGCTTGATTCTCCGAATGCTGCGTTGGGACTTAACTTATGACCAAGTTACCAACCGCGCGCCGACTTACAACTTCGGCGCTCGCCTACAGGTTGTCACGGGAATACGCCGCCAGCGCCGTTCGTAGCACGCCGCCGCGTCTGCAACCGCCGCGGCGTCAGTGCATTGCGTGGGCGGCTGAATTTGAATGCTCGTTACCGGCTAACGAGACCCTTACACGCGTGTGCATATGACTCCTTAAATTATGTGTCATTTTTGTGATTTTGGTGGGTGAGTGGGGGAGGTGTCGAAGAGGTGTAGTGTGAAAAAGGAGGCGAAGCTTGTCACAAATTCCAAGCGACTGTCATTGTTGATGTTTTCCGCGCTTCGCATTTAAGATATCTGCTTGTACCGACGCGTGTCTTCTGGTGTGCGTCCTTAACAATCCACCCGCCGCCGCCGCCACGCGAGAGACTTAACCCTTTCTCGCCCAGCGCTGCGCGCCTAATATTCTCAGGAGGCCCATCCACCACGTCCGAAGTCCAAGGCGGCAGCGCAGAAGTGTTAATTACGTTTAATAATATTTATCACTCCCTTTATGGTCGCTCCTCTGGCGTATATCCACGCGGCGAAGAATTATTGCATTAAGAAGCGGCGTAAATCCGACTAAGCGCAAAGTTTGCCGAAAGCGAGCGCACAGCCGGCGTGTCAGAAATGATTTTTCAATGCTTGCGCATTTGCCGCCGCCGCCGCCGCTGCCGCCACCTTAGCCACCTCTTTGGCTACTCTAAGAGGCTCACGCAAACAGTAACAAAAAGCAACCTGAGCCTTGCCGGTGTTTGGCGTAATGAAAAAGTAAATCTCAACGGCGGCGGCGGCGGCGCGGCGGTGAGGGCTGTGGCGGCGGCGGTGCCTTGTTAGGTGCGAAAATAAGCGCGTGTAGAACAAGCGGAATAAAATGCGAGTGACAGCATCGAGAAAGTAAACACAAAATTGCTTTTAAAGTAAAAGAAATTCTCCGATGGCGCGCGTCAATTTCCGTTTGAAACAATGCCTAGCAAGAACAAACTTGGCGGTTGTTATGACGGCGTCTCGCGCACCTATGTGCATACCTCGGGGGCGGTGCGTCGTGTGGGTGGTATGCATTAGCCGCCCGCCGGTCGCGCATATTAGCGTTTTGAGGTTTCCGCGCGTGCATTTGCCAGCCCCCACACCTTCCACATAAACACAACGGCGCGCCGCCAACCTATACCTGCCGCTATCGATTTTATATTTTGCGATATAAATAGTCCGCTTAATAATAGTAAATTTGCGCGGCCGCCCCCCCAGAACGCTTAATTATTATTGCGAATGATAGTTGCGCTAATGGCACTAGCGGTGTGGCGCGCGCGCGTGAAAGAGCTTTAAAAGGAAAATCCTGTTTTTGCATAGCGCACGCTACCGCTGCTGCCACCGCCACCACCACCGCTGCTAACGATGATAATGAATCGTGGCGTTTAATTGGCAAACGAGCAAACACCTTCATTGCCGCGCGGCCGATACGCCGCCGATACAGCCGCACGAGTCGAATGTGTGCAATCTTTCGCACTAATTCGCTGCCGCCGGCGCGCCGCCGCCGCGCCGCCACTGCCGGCCGCCGCTGCATGCGCGACTTCGCCAGCCACCGACACTCGCGACCACTCGCGACTCGTAAAAATATAAATTTTATGCCGGAATATAGCCTTTTACGAGCGCAATTTATGCTGTTTTTTGTATTTATGTGCTCGCGTTTCAAATAAACATGCGCCTTGTTTTTATTCCGGTGGTGGGGGGTGACAGGCGGTTACGCGGGGTGGCATACACGTCCGACGACTTTGCGCATTCGAAATGCGAATATTTAGAGCATTGTCAAGTTTACAGCAAAAGCATAATAAAAGCAAAAAATAACACACCTAATATGATAGGGAGAGTAATTGACTTTTCAACCCCCACAAAACAGAAATAAAAATTTAAAAATAAAAACTTGCTTTATTATTTGTTTGAATTTGATTTAATTTGATTGAATTAATTGAGGTTTGGGTTAAGACTTTTGGTTGAGGTTAAAATAGAGTTTGGTTAGGGGTAGGTTAGGATTATATTAGGATTTGGCTAAGAATTGATTATTGTTTAGGTTGAGATTAGATTAATATAAAATTTTATATATTGTGTTAGGGGGTTCTTTTGGTGTGGAGATAGTTTTTGGGATTACAATGTGCGTTGAATCACAACAGCATTCAAAATTCGAATATTTAAAGCATTGAAAGCAAAGTGAAAGCATCATAAAAAACATATAAACCCCCAATATTGAAGGGTTAATCGATGCTTTAACCCTGATAAAACAAAATAAAAATTTAAAGATTAAAACCAGCTTAACAATTTATTATGATTAAATTTGTGAAAAGCTAATTTTAGTTTAGTTTTGGTTATTATGTTTTGTTACATTGAAAATGGGGTTGGAATTAGGGTTGGTCAGGTTTATGTTAGGATTTTAGTAAAAATTCATTGCTGTTTAGGTTTAGATTAAGTTAAAATGTTGCTGTAGGTAAGTTGAAGTTAGTTTGAAATTGAATAGATAAAGTTAGGCTTTGGTTGATGTGAGGGTGGTTTTGGGGATTACAATATGCGGCAAATCACAATACAATTCAAAATTAAAATATTTAGAGAATTGCAAAGTGTGCAGTGAAAGCATCATTAAAACAAATAAACCCCTAATATTGAATTGTTAATCAATCTTTCAACCCCGACAAAACAAAAATAAACATTTCAAAATAATAAATTATTTTACAATTTATTAAAAACTTATTTTAAACTAATTTAAGTTAACCTAGGTTACTTACTATGTTTGGTTGACAAGTGAAGAAGTTACGTTAAAGGTAGGTTAGATTTTTGTTAGGATTTTAGTAAAAATTGATTGCTTTTTTGGTTAAAATTAAGTTGACATTGTTAAAGTTAAGTTGAAGTTTGTTTGAATTTAAATATATAAAGTTAAAGTTTGTTTGACGCGAGGGTGGTTTTGGGGATTACCATGTGCGGCAAATCACAATACAACTTCAAAATTCGAATATTTAGAGAGAATTGGCAGAGTGGAGTAAAAGCATCATAAAAACAAATAAACCCCTAACATTAGGGGCTAATCGCGCTATCAACCCCTGTGTAAAATTGCATATACATTAAAGAATGAAAAGCTGTTTTCCAGCGCATTCGAATCGAATTCATCGATAGTTCGGTTTTCATGTTTTTCAAAAAGCGTTTTGGCTATTAAAAAACCCACGCGCATTTTTTTTCAACGAGCGGAATTGAAACCGTAATTATCCGCTGAAACATAAACCAAAAACCATTTTGTAAAACTGCCACTCGAATCCGTCATCCTCGCGCGCGTTTGCATTCACTGCTGTAATGGAACATATTTAATATATTCTCTGTTTGCGGGCGTATACAAATGCAAACTTGTGTGCGCACCGCTGCGTGTGTTTGCACATCCCTCAAAAGTCACGCATGCTCCTAGCGAATATCCGCGTAAAAATGCGCTGACCATTTTCCGGGGCCGGCATTTGATGAGATATTTATTTAAACACGCACAAAGGCCGCCGATAAAAAGCTGCCTCACGTGCACAAAGCGATTCATATCGAGTATTTTAAATTTAAATACGTTTGAGCAACACGCGCGCTTTCATTAAATGCATTTGATATGTTTCAGATTACATAAAGAGCGAATAAAGAGCGTACTTGCAACGTTTTTGAGGATTGTGTTCGAGTTAATGAGTTGGTGAAATTAGGTTAAGTTAATATTATGCGAAAATCAATTTTAAGTAAGTTAAGTTGGAGTTCATTAAAGTTAAACTAAGATACCAGAGAGGAAGAAGGTTGGGTTAGGTCCGTTTAGACTAGATTCAGTTGGCTTAGGTTAGGCTAGGTTAGATGAAGTTAGGTTAGGTGAAATAAAATTAGGTTAAATCAGGTTAGGATAAGTTAGGTTAG